>CAUYQG010219196.1:0-26750 GCA_963574415.1 Tarsius wallacei | reverse complement strand
TCAAGAAGGGTAACATGAGCCAGGCTCGGTGGCTCAGCCTGTAATCCCGCGCCTTGGGAGGCTGAGGTGAGTGGATTGCCTGAGCCCGCGGGTTCGAGACCCGCCTGGACAACTTGGTGAGACCTCATCTCTACAATAAATCAAAAAATTAGCCGGGCGTGGTAGCACGTGCCTGTAGTTCCTGCTACTTGGAAGGCTGAGGCGGAAGGATCGCCGGAGCCCAGCAGGTTGAGGCTGCGGTGGCCGGGAGCGGCCACTGCACTCCAGTCTGGGTGACAGAGTGAGACACCAACTCAAAAAAAAAAAAAAAAAGAAGGGTAACATGAATGGTGTCTTCCCTTAGCTCATGTATACATGCTGATTTAGTTCTGTGTTGTCATACTTAAGTACGTATAGACTTCCTGGGTCATAAAAGTTCTAACCCAAATTTTGTGAATACTGCTCCACTGGCCCTTGCTTAGTATTTAGAATTATAGAGAAGCCACTGAAGAAAAGTCATATAGAGGCCATTCGGGGGGGGGGGTCCCTCTTATAAATAATGTGTTTTCTCTACCTAAATACTAGTAAGATTTTTTCTTTTTCCTTGAAATGCAAGTGTTCCCAGATTATGGCTAAGTTTATCTCATTTTGTACCCAGAATATAGTAACACCTTCAGTCTCAGACATGGCTATACTTTTTAGCTCAAGAATATTTTATTCTATTATGTGTCTGATTGTTGTTTCTGATCTGTTTATCCTAGTTTTGTTGTTTTGGTTTTTTTGTTGTTGTTGTTATTGTTTTGAGTCAGAGTCTTACTCTGTCACCCAGGCTAGAATGCAGTGGCACGATCACGGCTACCGCAGCTTCAACCTTCTGGGCTCAAATGATCCTTCTGTCTCGGCCTCCCGAGTAACTGGGGACTACAGGTGTGTGCCACCATGCCTGGTTAATTTTTTGTTTTTGTAGACACGAGGTCTTGCTATATTGCCTAGGCTGGTCTCGAACTCCTGGGCTCAGTCTTCCTGTCTCAGCCTCCCAAAGCCTGGGATTGCAAGTGTGAGCCACCATGCTCAGCTGTTTATCCTAGATTTTTTTTTTGATAACTTAATTAGTCATCTGTTTCATGTCTCTGTCTTCCATATCATCTTCTTTTATTGTCTTCATCTCTCTGCCACTTCTTTGTATTCTCATATTTTGTCAGATTTGTCTTTCACATTGATTATTTGGTTTAAAAAAAATTTTTCCCCCTGAAAATACTACATGTTCACTGTAGGCAAATTTAGAAAAATGAAAATAAAAATCACCTACCTTCCCAACACTGATTATGCTTTGTGGATACTTTTTAAAACTGTTTTCAAGAAAGGGTGTTTTATGCAGTATTTTGTTTTGTAACCAGTTTTTTTTTAAATACCATTTTATGATGTGTGATTCTTAGGTTCTTAAATATTCTTTGAAAACGTGATTTTATTGATTTATGAAATTCTGTTGTCGAATACATATTTTTTTACTGTCTCCTATTTATGTAGAATAGGGAAATCTACTGAAAGCATTTTCTCCTTTTGTATATGGAGATTTTCTGGTGTTCAGTACGGTGGATTGGCATTCAATATACATTTAATACCTGAATCATTATTCTGCCACTAAAATAGGCTTAGGAATGACTTGATGCCAGAATTCTAACATATAACAAATTCAGTTAACTGGTACTTCATTAATTGAAATCTAGGATTAACTAATGTTTTGTCTGTATAGTTTTGCTTTCATCAGAAATAAGAAAATAACAAAAACAAACAAACTGATGTTAGGGATATATATTAAAAGTTAACTGCTAAGTCTGAGAGTTAGTCACAGTACTTATTACATTATCTTTATTAAAAAGTTGACTCTCTTTAATATTAATCTTTAATTTGATCAAAGGTATAAGTGAAAGGATTATAAATAAGTGGGAGTTCCTGTCCCATATCCTCCTTCTAGTGTTAGCTACCTTTGACTCTGAGCTTTTTCTTCTCTGTATTTTTAAATAAGAATAATAAATGGAAAATTCTTGATATTATCAATTTTATTATAAACTTGAGGTTTTTTCCTGGTTAAACATTGCTTTTTATTTTCACTTGCTTCATTTTCTTTGAATCTAAAGTTAAATCTTTCTTCATCCTTTGTCATCTCCAAAATCTGTCAGTCTGTTTTGTTCCCAGAGACCACCTGTATTTGATCATTTTATTCCCAGAAGAAGCCATATACTGTCAACAAGTCATTGGTTTAGTCAGCATGAAAGCTGAATGGCAAAATTTGTATTTCTCAAAAGTAACTAATTTCTCCTGGTTTTCTTCCTCTTCCAAATGGCTTTGTGATATGGAGACCCGAGTATTCCTGCCTTCATATCTGATCTGGTTTTTTTTTTCCCCTGTCTTAACTAAGTAAGGTTGTGTCTGTCCTTTGGTGAGCCTAAACTTCTTTTTGTTTTAACATAGCATCTCATCAAGGTCTTACCAGCTACAGTGTGGCCTCTAGATCCCGTCTGTAACTCTCCAACACTGAAACAGATTTCCTATCTATGCCTGCAAAGCATTCACCTTCTATCTGAAAAGCATCTTTGCAGAGTGAAATGATAGGACTTTTAACAAATGACAAAAGTTAAAATCTTTCTGGGTTCAGGTTATTAACTCGACCTGCTTTGTAGTTCATGACTTTCTACCCAAGGGTTTCCTCTTCTTTCTTACCCTTCCACTTACAGATTTTCTGTGAATTCTGTCTTTGCCACTTTATAATTCCAAAATTCATTCATTCATTAAGCAAATGTTTATTGAATGTTTACTATGTGCCAGGCACTCTTCTAGGTGCTGGGAAAATAGGGGTGAACAGCATATTCAGTGTCCCTGCTCTCATGGAGCATATATTCTAAGTAGGAAGATAAGCGAAACACAAGTTTTAAAAAATGTAGTAAGTGTATGAAAAAAATAAAATTAGGATAGTATGATAAGAGTGATTGCTGCTAATGCAGATAAAGGAGTTGGAGAAGATTTCTTTGAGGAGGTAACATTTGAGCTGAGAATTGAATGACCAGAAGCCAGCCATGTGGAGAGAAGAAGGGGAAAGCGGCCTAGGCCAGGGGAAACAGTAGGATGAGGACACTGAGGTGCAAAAGGGCCTGAAGGGAAGGTCTGCATGACTGGACTATGGGGATAGATCAGAACCACGTCATGGACCACGATAAGGACTTTGGACTGTATTCTGCATGTCAGAGGCTCTTAAATGGGGGACTGATACAGTCTGATTTACACTTCAAAGATCACTCTGGGTTTTGTGGAGAATGGGAGACCAACACACTCACCAAAATAAAACGTGATTTAAAAAAAAAAAACAGTGTCTACCATGAGAAGAGGGTTCGTTTCATGTTTTCCCCCCGGGAATGAAATGTGGAGGTCTTGGAAAGTATTTTTCATTATGGGGCATTATTCTGAACTATTTACCTACTTCATGATGACATCTTCTGTATGCACTCAAGTGATACCAGCAGCGGAATACCCACTTCTGAAAGTTCTCTAGAGAAATTTATAAATGCCTATGTCACATTTAGATTATCTGATGTTTCAGTCTGGATTTATAAACAAGGTGGATATGAAAGTTATTTGAAAGTGTAAAATGTTAGACAATTATGACAAGGTATCTTTGTTTTATTACTAATATTCAAGTTATTTAATTTTGGAAATCATCCTAGTTTATGTTTTCCATCTGTTTTAATGCTTCAGTTAGAATCCTCCAGAGAAACTGTCAAAGGTTCTCTTTAGCAGTATTTAATGTTTCTCATTAGGAGCACACTAAGCCTGCATAGAATTATGTTGAAAAAGAAGAAATAATTTTGGTTAATTTTTAAATTGATACAGGATCCTTTCTGTCCTAGTTGCTTTAAGACATTATTATTTCTAACTTGGTAATTTTTTCCTAAATGTACCCATTTTGTATATTGTGGTTGACACAGTAGAGGAAAAAACTAGCAAATAAGAAAAGATGTCAAGTCCAGGCATGGAGTGGTGAAGATTGTACTTAAGCATAAGAGAAAGAATGGCTTTGTTGATTATGAGCTCATCTGGTCCTTTATTTTATGATCTCTGAAAACTAAGATTTCAAGCCTTAGTGACTAGAAAGAATGAGACTTGGTGATAACAGTTAACAGAAGGTAGAGAACTGAGTGGAGAATATGATTTCAGTTTGAGGTATGTCAGGTTGGTGTTAGATACCCAAGTGGAATTAGTCACAAAACTCTCATATATACAAGAAGGAAATTGAGATAAGAGACCGGAACTATGGATGTAATTTCAGTAATAGCAAGCCGGGCGTGGTGGCTCACACCTGTAATCCCAGTGCTTTGGGAGGCCAAAACGGGAGGATTGCTTGGGACCAAGAGTTTGAGACCAGCCTGAGCATCATAGGGATACCTATACCTACAAAAAAAAAAAAGATTAGCTGAGTGTGGTGGCACATGCCTGTAGTCCCAGCTACTCGGGAGGCTGAGGAAGGAGACTTGCTTGAGCCTAGGAGGTTGAAGCTGTAGTGAGCTATGATGGCACCACTGCACTCCAGCCTGGGCAATAAGAGTGAGACCCAGTCTCTGAAAAAAAAAATTCAGTGATAACAAAGGAGATGAGGAAGGGGAAACCATGAAAGATAGAGTGGAAGAACCAGAATAGGCGACTTCTGGAGGATAGTCTTCATTTAGTGTTCAGCAGCGGCATAGGCCTGTAAGTGTATACATTGCAGTGTGGGCTATATATATGTAGGAAATTTGCTTGCATTTTCTTTATATGTTAACTAAGAAACAGTCAGCCCTTTATTAATTAATGTTTACTGGTAGAAATAATAGAATAAAACTAACAATAGTTAACATTTATTGTTGACTTTTAAAATATTCAAAGAATTCAGTTTTCCTGATCAAATTCGGAACTGTAAGATTTTTGACCAGGGAAATTTAACTATTAAAAAAAAACTCACAGTGGCAGAAACTATTATAGGTACTAGCTGATATTGAGAAAAGTTGATTGTATCAAATCTTTGTGGTTAAATATGCATAGAAAAGAAGAAAGTCAAATGGGAAAAGATGATTTGACTGCTACATAGAAAATTGTCCAAAAGAATTAAAGTAGCTCAAGGAGTATATTTAAGTAATTTTCCTATGAAAGTTCATCAGTGTAAGCATATTTGTGATTTAAATGTTTTTATTCATAAATATGGCATCAAGCCCAGGTGGGGCAGTGTGAAAACACTCTTGAATTTACCTTTTATCCTAGGGAGTCAGATTTCAGAGAAGTAGAGAAGTAGACACCAGCATTCACGGGCTTAACAGGAGGCTGGAAATGTGGAAAATGGAAACTGTCGTTCAGTCAGCTTGATAACAAAAGGAAGACAAATACATTAGATTGTTCCCAGGAGTTGAGGAAGAACCAGAATAGCAGCATGGTTGTAAAAAGAAATGAGGTCTGTGTGTCTGAGAAGGTGGAGGAAATGTGAAAAAGGGGCAGTACTAGAGATTTGTACAAGGAAGTTTCACAAGGTGGGAGTCATGGCACAGATCAGGTGGTTGACTTTGAAGAAAGGCAGGTAAGGCTAATGATGAGGATCATTGGCAAGGCCTCATCTCCTTAAGGTGAAGCAATGGAGGTAAAGGTACAGAGTTGCAGGCTCTGGAAGAGCAGTAGTCTAGAACACCACCTACTGGGTTGTACCGGGAGAGATTGTAAGATGAAAGTGAGTGTTTCCAGAGCCCCGGCAAATGCGTTTCACAAGGTTGCTATTAGAGCAGGTGTAAGACTTACATCTGTAAGGATATTATGTAAAATAAATCAATTTAGGTTAAATACTTTATTTCTTGTGTATTTTGACCCCTGGTTTCTGCACAGTCCACAGCAGGAGCGTCATTATTGGCTAATGCCTCACCTCTGACTCTCATGACATCACCTTTGTCTGTAACAAATCAAAATGTGACTCCTTTTGGGATGCTGGGTGGCCTTGTTCCAGTGACCATGCCCTTCCAGTTTCCCTTGGAGCTACTTGGCTTTGGAACGGACACAGCTGGAGTGACAACCACCTCGGGATCTACCTCAGCCGCTCTCCACCATAGCCTAACTCAGAGTAAGTGGGTTCTTCTATTTAATTGACTATCTAGCTTGATAGAAAAGGAAACTTCACAATTTATTCTAATTTAGAATGGTCCAGTTGGAGTTAATGAAGATTAAAGAAATACAGTTTATCTCATCTATATATAATAAGTCAAGTTATTGGACTCTGGGATTGTATTTACAATCTTAAAAAGCCATGTATACCACATTTCTATCTTAATGACATTTATAAGAAATAGATTTGTTGGGTGATTTGCATACACATATACATTAATATATGTACATTTTTGAAATATATGTGCTATGGTTTTGAAGTCAGAGACTGTGCCTCCATTAAAGAAACTATTTTCAATTTTGATCTAAGAGGTCTCAAGTCTTAGTGTCAAAATGACTGACGAGTCTGTTTTCCTCTCAGATATACTAAAGGGTTTACAGCCAGGAGCTCAGCATGCAGCAACACTTTCCCACTCACCTCTGCCTACACACTTACAACAAACATTTAACGGTAAGAAAGCCACCTGTTTCTTCTTCTTTTAGTGATTTGTATAGGATATAGATATAGATTATACTTTCCTGAAAACAGTGAATGGAATAACAAAGATTGGAAAAAGCAAATTTTCATATGACTGAATCCTCACTGGCAACAAACTCCTTTTAAGAGAATGGAAATGGGTAAATAAGCTTTTCTGTCACATATGAAAAGAGCCTTTTAAAAAATGTTTATTATGTGGAAATGATGACTAAGAAGAGGATCCATAACACAGTTAACAAAATCATGTATTAATGATAATAGTTTACATTTATCGAAAGCTTACTAGATGCCAAATAGTCTTGTGACTGCTTACATGCATTAGCTAACTTACTCCTTGCAACAAGCCTGTGAATGGTTGATGAGAAATCCCGTTTTACAGATTAGGAAACCGAATCAAAGAAGTAAGCAATGTGCCCTAGATAGTATACTAGTAAGTGTGTGATCTGAGATACAAATCCAGAAAGTCTGACTCCATGGCCTGTATTGTTAAACTTCTCTGCATCTTAGCAGTGATTACATTAATATCCAAACGGTATGCATTATGGCTTGCAGCCCAGTCAGATCATCTGAAGTCTGATAGTAGGTAGTGAGCTCTACAGCTTCTTGCCCTTGCTAGCAGTTGACATCTATAGACTGCTGAGACTATTCTAGAGCCCATTTTCAGAGTCTTTTGAGTAGAAATAATTAATTTGCTGCCCTCTTAATTTTCGAAGTTGACTGGGGCCTCACCATTCTTTTTGACCATTGCATTAAAATGATTTTTGAACCAGTTTGCCATTGACCAGTGTGGAGATGAGAACTGTGTAGTACTTTTGAAACAACAGATTGTTATTAGTCCTCCAAGAGACCTAAGTGGTGAGCTGTCCCAGACTCACCCTTGAGGGAATGAGTATAAAGCCAGGGTTGTTTTAAATGGGTAACACAAAGTAGGCATAAATGTCAGCAACTCTGATCTTCCTGCACTCCTTGACGGGGTTTAAATGCTTAAAGAGAATTGCCCTGTGCCAATTGCCTGGAATGATGAGTCCAGCTGAGGATCATGTGCTCACAGGGCAGATTGGCATGAATGTGACCACCTGTGAGAAATTAGACACGCAGGATTCTCATGGCTAAAAAGACCCCAGTTACTTGGCTCTTAAATGAACTACCTCATTGTCTGGGCAGCACCACTGTTCCAACAGGAGAAAGGAAGTATGTCTGTCATTATTTTCCAAATAATGAAGTTAAAAATGTTTTCATTTAATAAACATTTTAAAATATAAGTCACTGAATTCGAGAATCAGGCTTGGATTTTTTTGAATTTCAGAACTGCCAAATTGAGCAAGCTTCTTAATTTGTTTGACCATCACATCGCTTGCTTGTAAACTGAGAACAGCTAGATGTTTTTAATAGACCTCTTATAAGAATTTAATAAAAAATGACTGACTTAAAGCTTCTAGCACAGAACCTGGCACATAGTAAGAGCTTAATTAGGCCAGGCACAGGGGTATGAGCCTGTAATCCCAGCACTTTGGGAGGCTGAAACGAGAAGATTGCCTGAGCCCAAGAATTTGAGACTAACTGGGCAGCAGAGTGAGACCTTGTCTCTATTAAAAAAAAAAAAAAAAAAAGAGGAAAGAGAGCTTAATTAATATTCATTCTCTTAATTTTATCTAGTCTAAAACAGGGATCAGTAACATTTTTCTATAAAGGCCAAATAATAAATATTTTAGACTTTGCAGGCTATATGCTCTCTGCATCACTACTCAACTCTACCGTTGTAGTAAAAAACAGTCATTGACAATATTTGAACAAATGAGTGCCTGGGATCCAACAAAACGTATACAAACAGGCAGTGGACCAGATTTGGCCGTTGGGCTCTAATTCACCAAAACCTGGTCTAAAGAATCTCACAGTCCAGTTAATATGAGTATTTTATTTTGCTAATTAACCAAAGCTTCTTTGAGCAAAATCCCACTTAAAAAGTTCCTTGTGCCTTTTGGCCAGAAACTCCATCTTCCAGTATTTCGCCAAAATGACAAACGCAAAGGGAAAGAGAAGGGGCACCCAATACATATTCTCCAGGCCATTTAGAAAGCATGAAATTGTTCCTTTGACAACAGACTTACAAATCTACAGGAAAGGTGATATTGTAGACATCAGGGAACAGGTATCATGGCAAAACAGGAAGAGTCTACAGTGTTTACCCATCATGCTGTTGGCATTGTTGTTAACAAACAAGTTAAGGTCAAGATTCTTGCCAAGAGAACTAATGTATGTATTGAGCATATTAAACACTCCAAGAGTCGAGATAGCTTAGGAAAATGACCAGAAAAAGGAGGAGGACAAGGAGGCAGGCAGGCACCTGAGTTCAGCTGAAACCACTAGCCTGTCCCATCCAGAGAAGCACACTTTGTGAAAACCAGTGGAAAGGAGCCTGAACTGCTGGACCTTATTCCCTATGAATTCATGGTTTACTAGGTATAAAAAATAAAAGATCTCTGGACTAAAAACAAACAAACAAAAAAGTACCAGGCAGTCTGGCACGGTGTCGCATGCCCATAATCCCCGCGCTTTTGGAGGCCAAGGCCTGAGGACACATGAGGTCAGGAGTTCTAGACCAACTTGGACAACATAGCAAGGCCTTGTCTCTACAAAAAAAAAAAAAACTTTAAAAATTACTTGGGCATGGTAATATGTGCCTACAGTCCCAGCTACTCAGAAGGCTAGGGTGGGAGGATCACTTGAGCCAGGAGTTTGAGGTTACACTGAGCTATAATTGCATCCCGGCACTCCAACTTGAGTGACAGAGTAAGATCTCATCTCTTAAAAAAAAGCCATTGTTTCCAGTAGCAGACTTTCTTGTTACATACAGTTAGGTTAGGAACAAAGCAAAGATTCAACTAGGGTTTTTTTTCCCCCACTGCTAGTGTGCTACATTCATGTATATAAATAATTGGGAATTTATTATCAATTGCTATATCCTGACAAGAAATTTGATTGCACTTAATGAGATTTCACTTAATGCAAATGACCTGATACTCTAAAGGAATAAAAAAGATGTGGTGGGGCCCTGGAAAGTGGAAATTGTGCCTTTTGGTTCTTTTATATCCTCTCATGGCATTTGACACAATTGGCTAGGAGATAAATGATAAATATTTGTTGACATAATATTTATAGGACATTGAAAACCAACTGAACCTCAGTTAGTCATTAGGGATAAGAAGATCATCATTGAGTTTTATTTTCCTTGATTTTTAAAAATCAATCTCACTCTATGGCATGTAAGATATATTAAAGGTTATCTTTTCAGAAATGTCATCCACAAAAAACTAAAAGTTAATTGTTCTTTTTGCATTGTTTTTCTTATCAATTTTTAAACATGTAATTCACATACCAATTTAACATCTCTTTTTCTTAGATGGAGGCCAAAGCAAAGGGGACACTAAATTACCACGAAAATCTCAGTGACTTCCCAGCAAATAAAGGAGATGAAACACTTGTTTGGCTGATGGAATCTACCTGATGGGAAAGTACTTATGTGGTCATAGGGCTGCTGTTTCTGTCGATGTTTACATTCTCTCGTCCCAAGCACTGTGGTGAGGAGGAAAAAGAAAAGAAAACATTACTTGAGCAAAGCCAGGTGCAGGAGGAAGAAATGCTTTTGTGCAAAGTTAGTGACCTTGGTCTCTTCTTAAGAAAGACAAAGTTACCATATTAAGTGACTTGAAAGAAACTCAGTTGTCAAACCCACAAAAGTACAAATTTGATTTTTCCCCGGGGAGGCAAAGGAAGTTGAGAGGATTTGGGTAAACTCCATCCATCCTGGGGGTTGGATCTGAACACTTGTAGACATAATTGCATAATAAAAGGCAATATATCTGGAATTAGGCCAGTTTGTCAGGAGTAATGATCATGTCTGTTTGAGTAGACTATGTAGCAGATTTGCCACAAAAAAATTTAATGACTCTATGTCTGATGCAGACAGTAGCTGAAGAAATAATGTCCCCTCAAAAATCCTGAGCAAACTTGAATCTTCTCCAGTGTGTAGCAACTCCCTATGTAAATCAGTAAACTAAAAATGCTTCAAGAAAGTTACTTTAGCACAGTGATATATTTTATTAAATTATCTGGATTTTTTAAAGTCAGGAAGTTGAGCCTGTTGCTCGTAACAGACAAAACCTAGGTGTCCCCTTTTTGTAAAAGGGTCAGTTTCAGCTTCCATTAGAGCAGGTACTTAACTTTTTTTCAGGTGATTTGTGCATCTGGTATTGACTAGTTAACTCTTATTTCTACATTCTTGATGCTGAAGTGTGACTGTGTTCACATTTTTCTCTTGAAGAGTGGGTTCTTTATAGGGCTACTGTTTTGTTGTCCTTAGCCCTTGCAGCAGCATGAACTGTAAGTTTCCCCAACTGTAAGGTGAGGATGTCACCTCACTTCCCAACTTCCCCTTCTGTTCTTTTAGCCGGTGGTACTTCAGGTGATTATTAGCTGTTGCTATAAACAGGTAGAAGCGTGTACTATGTTTCTTCACTGGTCCTTCAATGGCATGAGTATAGTTTTTGAATTTTTAAGATGGTATTTTAAAGGGAGGAATTACATTAGGATAATAATCACAATGTATGTTTACTCTCTATAGCCAGTGTAGTGAAGTTGTTTGGAGCATTTGGTATCCTAAAGCTTTACTAGTATTCACTCAGAGTATTGATGTGTGAGTAAACCTGCAGATAGTAGACTCCTTAGTTATTGTAGCTTCCTTATGCAGATAGCATATTCAACAAAGGATATTAAGGGAAACATAATTCTCTTTGGATACATTTTATTTTATTGCCTCTTGATCATTCTAGTTCTTTAAGCTTCTGAATATTTTCAAACTTTATCCAAGAATGGTGTAATCTCCAAATGGTGTAAGTTTGGTCCATTTATAATGACAAACTAACCTAAAAAAACAACATTAGACTGGCAGTAGCAAGATTTCTTGCGTGCTTTTATTATCTATTACCCTATACCATTAAGTTTATTCAAATAAGAGTATTAACTAAGCCCTTTTTACAGACAGAAGTCCCAGATAGCCACAGGACTGTGAATAAATAACCACAGATCTATTCAGATCTGTATGCCTATATTTTGACTTCAAAGTCACATTGGCTTGCTTCATAGCAAAAAAGTTAATAAATAACTGAAAACTTTAGTTCCAAGAACTTGTTACAGTTAAGGGAAAAGATTACTTCAAGGAATCATTGATACAGTTTTGACTTTAAGAGTTTAGTTTTCCAACAAAATAAATACAGATGTTGTATGAACCCCAGTAGGTATTTTGGAAGGATACTGGGAGGATGTTGTAGACAGATTTGACTTGAATTCAGTGTGTTTGATTAAGGTTTGCTTGATTTCAATTAGGAAAGTTTACCCAATTCTTGATTTATTCCAATATAGCAGACCTTTTGCTTTTATCAAATTTGAAAAAAACAAAACAAAAGGTCTTTGCTAATACTAGGGTAAATGATGAGAATTTTCCTTTGGGAAGGTAACCTTTGTTTTATTTCTCATAACAGGAGAGAGGTCAGAGTACATACTCATCTTTCTTCCCGCTGATAATTGTACATGTATTCATCTCTGTGTGTATACGTGTATACACACACACATATTCATATAAATGACTAATTTGAGTTAAAAAATAATTTGGATTTCTGTAATCCATGAATTCTGAGTCATGTCATATAAAGATCATTGATGACTCTTTGTCATCATTAGAAAAGAGCAGCATAATCAGTTCTTCCCCCTGTGTCATTTTGTACTAACCAGTAGAAACATCTGAAGGCCCTTGGCTCCAAGAATATAATATGGAGATTATGTTCTGTTCTCTTTAGTATTGGACTGCTGTCAAATCCCCACCTTCAACCCTCTCCCATTTTCACAGACCACTTGCATCCATTTCAGTCAAGACCCTCCTTTTATATTATACAGATCACCCAAGCATCCTTGGATTTCTTTGTAGATAAAGTACGATCAGAGAATTTCTCCATGTAAATACAAACCTATTTTCTTTCTAGATCATAACATTGAAAATGGTGTCCATACTTTATGGTCACCTGTCCTTACAGTTTTTATTTCTAAAAAAGCAAACATATAAATTGGTTATTTTTTAGCACAGAGACTTGTGACTCATACTGTATTTTTGCACTTAAAAATCAAATTATGTTATTTTTTAAAAAGGTGAGTAATTGGAAAGGATAAGGATATCTATAGAGCAATGTGTATTTCTGAAGAGCATTAGCAACATCCAAATGTAGAATTAATCAGCACACTTAATTACATCCCACTCAGCGGGATTCTTGATTCAGGAAGATTAAGCTATTTGTTTTCAACTGTCTTATGTTTTAAATTGCCTTCACTGATATATAAGCTGTTACTGTACATACAAGTTAATCCTCAGTATTCACAAGCAATAATGGTTAGCAGAGTTGTCCTCGGAGACAGCAGTGTTGAGCCTCGGTTGGAGACTGGGAGCAAAGTGTCAAGCTCACTTAGAGCCTCCAGAATAAACGCAAGCAATAATTTCCTTTATAAGTTGATTATAATTCTTTTTCATATGCTTCTGAGGTTGGATGGTAACTGAAATCATGATTTTAAGACAGCCTGAAGAAAAAGGTTTTGGGAAAAGAAATAAGGTTAATCTGTAGTCACAAAATCCTGATACTTTAAGGAAAATCAGAGAGTTGTGTTAGTACATTCTTTCATGCCCACCACCCCTTTGATGGATGTTGTTAGCCCAAATTATGTTTTTTGTATCATAGACATTGAATGGGGTTTATTGCATCACCAAGGTAAAGAGAAGAACCGGGCGCATACACGTTTCAGTACTGTGGGTTTGACACCTGTTTGGAAACAATTTATTGGAAATGATTTTTAACCCAGGATTTTTTTTTCCCAAAGCAGATCTAAATTGTTTACTACCCATGGTGGGTAAGGGAGGGCACCTCCAGTCTTTCTCCTCCAGTTGCCCGCTCATACACCCCTTTCCACCTCTACTTGGTTCAAGACATTTTCTGAAATGAAAATTCTACTGTTATTCAAACTGCCATTGATTATGAGAACTCTGTGTCCTTTGGGATCATCTCTTAGAACTCCAGTTATCTATCATATTTGCTGCTACATTTGTAAAATGGACTTTGCCTGTATTGGTTGACTTTAATCTAATTGCAGTTCTTTATTTCTAGGAGGTTTTATTCTATAAGTTGACCCTTGTATAGAATTAGGATACTTTATTTTAGGAGTGTACCATAAAAGCACACTGGTCCCTATATTGTTTTTATAATTTAGGTATTGAATTTGTGTTTGCTTTTTGTTTGTTGATTTTTGTTATGTTTTGTTTTTTAAGATGGAAATAGAAGAATGAGAAAAATCTCTAATCAGGCCAAACTTGAGAACTCTCCCTGTGCTTCAGCACTATAATGTCTGCTGATGTAATGTTCTCAAAAGAGGCACTTTTACTTTCTATTGCGCATGTATGATTGTTTTTTGTTTTGCTTTTTGCTTTTGAGGGGCTTTTGTTTTTGTAACAATGAAGCAGAAGAAAAGTGCAGTAGTAGATAAATGATCACAAACATGTTATGCAATTTTATTTTATAAAATTTTAAGGGGAAAAGTTTAACTCTTTGTAAATCATTTCTTAGCTCTGGTAAAATGCTTATATTACTCCTCTAAAACATGCTCAATTCAGGCCTTTGTCTTTGTTAAGTGCCTTTTTTTCTTTCTTTTTTTCCCCTTTTGAAACTGTTCTCAGATATCTTTCAGTACAGATTGATAAGTCAGGGGATTCAGGAGGAAGAATCTCAAACTTGCCAATGTCATGTCATGCTGTAATTCTCTTCCTCTTTATATGTATATGATATATGTGTAAGATACATACATACATATAAAACTATTCGCTGCTGTACCATTGCATCCTCTCCGAACACTTCCCCTTCAGTGTTTGCAAAACTTCTGCCTTGTTTATTCCATTGCTTTTAGTTGATTAAAATGGGTGAATTGGGAAATTATCTTTTCACAAGATGCCATTTTCTCCCTTTGAATATCTGTTTGTAGAAGTTAACAAAAAAGGTATATCTAGATACACATATAAGTCAGTTATTAAAAGTAAAATAAATTTAGTGGATCATTGACTAGTCCTTGATTAACCCACTGCTCTGTGCCCTTCAAACTTGGCATAAGTAATATAAGAGAAAGCATTGGAATAACAAGGGTCTCTTGTGGGTCACGTTGATATAAGGTTTACTATGGCAGGCAAGACTAAGCATGGGAAAGCTAGCGTTAGGATCATCATGTGGTATCTGAATAAGTTTTGAAGGAAGTTAGCAACTTTGTCAACATTAAAAATGTACCATATTTTCTTTGGGAAATGATTTTTGAAGAAATCATATAGCTGCATATCTGTTAAAAGGTTAATAAACTTAGAAGTAGAAAGACTTGAGACACTGAGGAAAACACTCATATAATCTATAGCATTTTGAGAGATTTTTGGTTTTCTTTTTATTTGCCAGATAATTACATTTGGTTTAATCTGATTTTATGGCTATTTAGATTTCTCCCTTAAGCAAAATAACATAATTTTCAGTATCTAAGTATCTGTTTCTTGTCGAAAACAAATAGATGTGACATGTTAAGGGAGACTAAGTTGAACCATCCCTCAAAATCCAGTACAAATATATCTAATAAGTGCCCCCTTTTAAATAAACTCCAATTGGGAAGAAGAGCCTGATGGCTAAAGAGGAGAAAGCAGAGGCTCCTGGTAGTGTTACCTGATAGCAAAACTTTATTGTCAGGCGGGTGGAGTTTGTAAGTGTTACTCTTGAATTACTATATCTAGGGGGAATATCATTCAACCTTCGTGCCTCAGATTACCCATTAGACAATTGGGTATAATAATATTCACACCTACCTCCCAGGGATATCAGAGACTTTACTATTTCAAAAATATTTTGAGCTTTTCTAAAATGTCCTATATAATTAAAAATAGTATTATCATCTTCCTGAAGAGGCTAAAAAATGTTTTCCTTATGATTATAAAAAGCACCCTATGATTTTTACTTTTTAAAAAAAAATCACTGGAATTCTAATTTAAATACATATTTGTTATTTAAACATACTGTGTTTGCGGTGGGATAAAATGGTTAGTTTCAGGTTAACAAGGGGAGGGAATGAGTTTCTTAATTATAAATAGATTTTTTTTTTTAGCCTTTTATGGTGTTATTACTTGTGTGGTTTTTGCCAAAATTGTGGAGCTAAAGTTAGATAAAGTTTGGATGCTTGGATATTGGAATCGATAAATGATCCTGAAAGTTTTAACTGCCTCACTTTTCCATCTTCTCAGTCTAATTTCCGTATATTACTTGTTTGGTGACAGATAGCTAAGTTTTTTAACTTTCTAATAATAAATGAGTGTCCCCTCATTCTTGCAAATCAGAGACTGTACACTGTTACTATAACTGTAGGTATATCCAGCTTTCCTTTGAAGGGGCTAGCACTATACACAGCCAGCTGGGTACTCTTAGCCGGTCTACCTTTGTAATTCACACTTCTTCAACCCATGAGAGAGAGCCATCAGCTGCTCAGGTGGTGGGAAAATGGGAGAGAGAAGGCAGGATTCACCTCCTAGCTGGGGCGGGGTTAGGGAGGGCTAGGGTAGTTGTTTTCCCAACTCCCAGGAGGAAATGAAGGTCACCTTATCTCACCTTTCATCTCTATGTATTGTGTAGTACTACACAGGATTTTATCATTAAAAAAAAATGCTGCATTTGCTGCATTTTTAGTTGCTAAGCAACCATTGTTGGAGTGTACGTGTAGATTTAAATTGTAGCACACATCAGGGTCAGAACAAGAGAACACGGGGCTGAGGAACCATTTTATCCAGCTCAAGTGAGTTAAGAGAAAGCACTAGGTCCAAGCAGACAAAGCATCTGGGTTTATTCCCATAATTGCATAAGGCCCAGTTAATCTCTAGTGATACGATGTGGTGGTTTTTGGGGTTTTTTTTGTCACGTTTTGGATTTTTGTTGCATTCTCCAGATAAGGCCTTAGTTAGTAGCCTCTAAATATCAACTATGCAGATAAACATACTCCTTATTTTCCACATTTCCCTCCTTATCCATTTTCAAATAACAAATGTTAAGACCCAAAGAAATAAGGCATAAGGGTTTTGTTGAATGTGTGTTTCTTCTTCTAGGGAAAATGAACAGAAACATAAAATAGAACTGTTTTGTGTTCATCTATCCTAAAATGTGAACTTTATATTCAAAAACTAGCTACAAATTCTTTCTCTGGTGCAAAATTGTAGTTAGTATCATGGAATGTCTTTGGGTTGTTATGATAAAATCATAACTGTTCAATTCTGAGAAAGTTGTAGATTCTGTGGCACAGTGATCAGGTTATAGAGCTGAACAGGTGGTCAAACTCTTAATTTAAAATAGCTTTGAATATTAATCAATTGCTACACTAGAATACAAGTTGTGTATTATTAGGAGTCTGAGGAGGAAAGGTTAAACTTTAAACTGTCTTTTACATTCTCTTCTCACTCACTTTGGCGATCAGCCCTGTGTCTGCTTTGAGCCCAAAAGCAAAGCCTACAGGCCTACTTCAGGAGACTGTTTACATCCCACAAGGACTCAGGCAGGGATTCTCTTAGGATTTTAATCAGACTGCCTTTGAATAACTTGATATTAAATTACATTTTTCTCATAGACTCCCAAAGTACCATTTGCTTGAAAGTAGCTCTTTGTGATCTTTAATTTCCTCATATTGTAATACTTCCACTTCTCAGTCTTTCCTATATAATTGCTTTTCATAGTGGGTTAGTACTTAAACTTCGGACACTTTTCCAAACTGTTACCCAAACAGGTCCTGAATGCTTTTCGAAATCTCAGTAGTATGATTAGGGTCTATGTGTCCAGAAGTCACCAGTGTTCATCACTGGGACTGGAATTTTATAATCTTCATCTTTGTATTAAAAAATAGATTTCGCTAACAAATACTGTGGTAGTAGCTACATTTTATGACTTCCTCTTGATACTTTTGAGGATTATTCACAAGAGATGCAGACCTTTGGTAGGGGGCTATTTCTCGTGACAGTCTGCCCTGTTTATTTTAATACTTCCCCTGAATAAGCCCACTTTTGCTAACAGACCATATGAATCCAATTTTATGTTTGTTTTTCATAAGACATTCTATATATTATTTGCTCCCATTTTTCTATAATAATATAATTATATTATCTTAAATCTGTGTTTTAAATATTTTATAATAGAGCACTAGTGGAAACCTAATTGAAATACAAACAAGATTTTATGATTACCCAAGATAACTTGGAAATACTTCTGTTTTTGAAGTTAACAACTCCATCTATCCGCAAAGCACATTTAGGAGTCAGCATCAACCAAGACCAACTAGTTGACATATTTTTCTGTGTGACAACATGCCCTTAAATGTCAAATCTAGCTATTTTGTATTTCCTATGCTTGCAGCCATAAACTTTCCTCCTTTTTGCTAATCTATTGTGTATAGGGGTAGTGTACCCTCTGTCAGAAAACTGGGTTTTCTTTAACATACCTGCAAAATTGCCAAGGGTTACCCCTAGAGGCATTGAAAGAAAAAGAAGTTATTCGCAGTTGATAAAGGTATTACTGTTTTATGTAGTTAGTTGGAAAGTTGGCCAACTTTGGTCACTGTTTTTTTTTTTGAGTCTTGGCTATGCCTACATAATTAATTACATCTACCTTCTGAGACCTTCAGATAATTGGGGGCCCTTCCACCATTAGAGGTAGGTTCCCTGCCTACAAATAATTTCCTCTGATCCTTGACCAGCCTACAGAATAAAAATTCCAACTTTGCACCGTCCTTTTGTTGGCTGTCATTGAAATTTTATTTTATTTTAGAAAGTATCAAAAATACCAAATTGTTCTTTAAGGAGAGTATGTAAATCAGTGGCTTTCCCTTGTTTAAACACTGTGAAACTTAAAAGAAGAAGAAAATAAATCTCTGGCTGGTGAAAAGTTTGTGCCCCAGTAATACATTAATCAAAGTCTACCAAGGTAACAAAGTGACAAAGTGTTGGATGTTTTCTCTCTTTTATTACAAGCAAGAAAGTTTATTTGCAGTTGTTAAAATGATTATGGAACTCCAGACCTACTTGCAATAACTGATTGGAAATAATAATTCTGATTTTTAGTCGGGTAAGCACATACTTCCAACTCTTACAGTATGAATTTTGATAAGAAAAAGACTTGTGTGGTAGCAGAAGGAAAAGCAGGATATATTTATGCAGTAAATGTTCTCTCTGCAGAGGAACTGCCCTCCAGTTATACCTTCCTCGTGTGTTAGCCACCTCCACACTTGACACAGATGCCAGCATGTCTCAAAACCAAGCCTGAAAGGTTGGGTGAAAGGCACGAATACTGTATTGCATTTGCTTACAGGGAGGTGGGTTTTTGCTAACTTGAAGGGATATACTGTATTTCAAATAAGTGTGTGACTTAATATTTTGGGATTTTGTTCCCCCTCATTTAAAAACTGGACCTGAACACAAGCTTTGAGTTGATATTTGTAATAATCTCAGGACCTGAAAGATTGTAGCATTTAGTGTGTCTTAAAAATTATGTACTGTACCAGCCATGGATTTTTGTAAATAAACCTGTTTCCCTTTTTTGTATTATTTTAGTAAAAAAAAATAATAAATTTAAATAAAAGGGGATGGTGATGATATGTGACTGGGTGTGGGTATGTATGTGTGCGTGTTTGTATAAGGCTCTTTTGAGATGAACTGGTGCTTGTTTAATTTCCAGCTCAAATCGGAGCAGGAATATGGACAAACTGCTGCTACTGAACCCTGCACTGAGCCGAGGTATTTCCATTTTGTCATTTTCCATTTGGTTGATTAAACAATAGCTACCAGGAAATGACTTAGAAGTTGCATTCTTCTTCCCACTGCCATCTTGCCTTGGCATTCTCAGTTCTGCCCACCTCTTGAACTTAATGGTAAGACATTTCAAACTTTGGGTAGCTTTCTGGTCTCTAGTTTTTAGAAAGCTTTTGTCACTCCTTCCTAAGGAAAAAAAAAGTCCAGGTAAATTTTTGTAACCAAAAAAAATTACAAATTTCGTAAAGTCCTGATGAATTTTGGATATGTGAGAGGGCAGAAACATTCCTAAATATGGATCTGTGAATTTAGTAAATTAACCCCATGGATATACCCCTTCAGTGCAGGGATTTTTGTTTCTTTTTAATTTTTTTTGCAACAGCCTTGCTCATATTCCAGGTATAGCTAGCAAACCCTTGTTTTGAAGCAAGAGCCTTATTTGATTCATTGTAGATGTTTCCTGTCTACCCTTTGTGACAGGGCCTTTTACATGAGTGTTTTTTTTTTTTCTTTTTTATGTGTTATGTGTTTGTTGTATTAAATAAAGAGGAATGTACATATTATTCTGGCGTCTGTTGTGTTATTGAGTTACTTGAATTGTGATATTCCATCCTTAAATTAGTGATAGCGTATCTGCTATCTGTATCATACTCTGCTAGGCACCTTTGGGTACAGAAGTAGAGGACACAGTCCCCTACCCTCAGCATATTCACACACAATTTGCAGTCACATGACAAGTTAAAAGATAATGGTTCAAAGTTTGTTGCGAAGGTATGGTCCATTACCACCTGACATTTGAGCTGGGGTGGAGGGACAGCCAATGAGACTAGAGCAATCTAGAAAGACTCAGTTTAATGGATGGTGCTTGAAATGGATCTCCAAGGAAAGGCAGGATTTGGCGGTGTCAAGAAGAAAAAGAGGTAGATCAGTCTGTGGTAGGTGTGCACTTGGATTAGTAGAAGAAAGCAGAGCGTGGGAGTCTGTGGCTCACTAGGTCCTTTGGGTAATAGGGTGTGATTATGTTTGATGATGCTTTGAGGGTCAGGGCTTGAAATGTAGATATGGAAATTATTTGCGAAAATGAGAATCTTTTAAAGCCTTACTTGCAGAGGACTTCTTATAGGAAAAGTATTATTAAGAGGAAAACAATTTTAAAAGAATTCAGCCTTAGAAATCCAGGTAAACGGGGAAAAGATGAAGAGATAGAAAACAACTTGTCAGAGAAACTGAGCAGTTTTTCATTTATAAGTATATATGTACATATATAGAATATATACACCCCCCAAAATAAAGAGAAGTGTATGAGTGCTTTTTCTTATTTTTCTCCTTTAAAGTATATTTTTAGTGTATTATCATGATAATAAAATGAACTAAGAATTTCAAAAAGGCATGGTCCCTCGTGCATTGGGAAGGAGGGTGCCCTGCAAGTGCCTTTAACATTTAAGAACAGTTTGGCAAAAGTGTGTTTTGGGGTGTAATACCCCTCAAGATGCCTTTTAATCAAAAACATATATGTGGTTAAATAATCGGACTACACTTACCTCTGTTTTCACCATCTTGTAAATGTATATTAACATTAAAAGTGCCATTGTTAAACAAGTTTTTTTAAAAACCCATTGTTTCCACAAGAGTATTTTACCATGGGACTCTTTTCATGTAGTTTCAATTAATATTAAATTACATAAGGCATGTATAAGCCCTTAGCACAGTGTCTGACACATAGTAAGCACTAGATAAGTGTTAGTTTTACTATCATTTATTCTGGTTTTGTTTTATTATTCTGTGTGTAAAATAAAAACCTAAGAAAAGTTTAAAAAGAAAAAATATGGCCTGAAGAGAAAGGCGTTCGGAATAAGTTAATGGTTTAGAGAGCCAAGATGTAAGCAAGTAGAGAAGTAAAACCAATTCTCGGGGATTGAACTGAATCAAGTGTCTGGAATGTAGTGTTATTCAAGGGAATATAGAAAAATATGTAAGGCAGTAAGCATATCTTCTCCATATAGGAATAAAATCCTGTCAGACTGGAGGGAAAGTAGCTGATGAAAAGAATTCAGGGAGAATAACCATAGGTGGAGTTGGAGGCAAATTGAACAAATTCGTGATGAACCTACTCTGTTCTTTCACATTTATTCTAAGGAAAAAAATGGTCTTATACGAAGGTTTATGTATAAGAATGTCCACCACAGTGCTGCTCATAATAGTGAAAGCTGGTAACAATCTAATGCCATGATAGAGGGGATTGGTTCAGTAAATAAAATTAATATTAAATAATTTTTTTAAAAAACAAGATGTCCATATATTGAAGAAAAGCTATAATATATGTGTGCATATATATGCATAGAAAAATATACAGAACATGTACCTCAAAATGTAGAGTGGTGGTATGAGTACTTTTTCTTATTTTTCCTTTTACTTAAATATATTTTATTTATTTCATTTTATGTATTTATTTATTTATTTATTTTGAGTTGGAGTCTCACTCTGTCACCCAGACCGGGAGCGGCCACTGCAGCCTCGACCTGCTGGGCTCCGGCAATCCTTCCACCTCAGCCTTCCAAGTAGCTGGAACTACAGGCGCGTGCTACCACACCTGGCTAATTTTTTTGATTTGTTGTAGAGATGAGGTCTCGCCAAGTTGTCCAGGCAGGTCTCGAACCCATGGGCTCAGGCAATCCACTCACCTCAGCCTCCCAAAGCATGGGATTACCAGCTGAGCCACCGAGCCCGGCTCCTCTTTATTTCATTTTAGATGCAAGAGGTATGAATACATGTTTATTACATTGACCTATTGCATACTGGTGGCAATTGGGCTTCAGGTGTCCTCATTCCCCAATTTGTGAACGTTGTACCTGTTAGATAGCTTCTAAATCCTCCCCCCACCTACCCCTTTTTAGTATCACTAGTGACTATTATTTGCAACTTTATGTCCATTTAGCTCCAACATCTAAGTGAGAACATGTGGCGTTTGGTTTTCTGTTTATGAGTTAGTTCACTTCAGATGATGATCACCTCTATCCATGTTGCTTCATCGGACAAGATTTTGCTTTTTTTTTATGGCTATGTAGTATTCCATTATGTTTATATACCAAATTTTCTTTATTCAGTCAATTGTTGGTGAGTACTTAAGTTGGTTCCATGACTTTGCTATTATGAATAGTGCTGCAGGTATCTTTTTTATATAATGATTTCCTTTGGGTAGATATCCACTAGTGGAATTGCTGGGTCACATGGTAGTTCTATATTTAGTTCTTTGAGCAATCTCCATACTGTTTTCCATAGAAGTTGAACTGGTCTTTACATTCACACTGACAGTGTATGACCTTTCTCTTTTCCCCACATTCACATCAACATCTGTTCTTTAGTGATAGCCATTCTGATTGTTGTAAGGCAATATCTCATTGTGGTTTTAATTTGCATTTAAGTGTTTCATCTATTTTGAGTTAGTTTTTGTATATGGTGAGAGATAGCAGCCCAGTTTCATTCTTGTGCATATAGCTAGCCAGTTTTCCCAGCAATTGTTTCTTGAATAGGGTATCCTTTTTCCATTGTTTATTTGCTCAGTTTTGTCAAAGACCAGTTGGCTGTAAGTATGTGGCTTTATTTCTGGGTTCTCTATTCTTTTCCATTGGTCTGTCTGTCTATACTTGTACCAGTACCATGCTATTTTAGTTACTATAACCTTTAGTATAATTTGAAGTCAGGCAGTGCAATGCCTCCATATTTGTTATTTTTACTTAGGATTGCTTTGGCTATTTGGGCTCCTTTTTGGTTCCATATAAACATTGTGATTTTTTTTCTAGTTCTATGAAAAATGATACTGGTATTTTGATAGGCATTGCATTGAATCTGTAGATTGTTTTGGACAGTGTGGTCATTTTTATGATATTGTTTCTTCCCATCCATGAGCATGGGATGTTCTTCCATTTGTTTGGACATCTATAGTTTATTCATCAGTATTTTCCAGTTGTCTTTGTAGAGATCTCTCACCTCCTTGATTAAATGTATTCCCAAGAATTTTTTTTTTAAGCTACTGTAAATGGGATTGAGCTCTTAATTTCATTCTCAGCTTAAGCATTATTGGTGTGTAGAAATGCTACTGATTTTTTATGATGATTTTGTATCCTGAAACTGTACTGAAGTTATTTATCAGATCTAGGAGTCTTTTGGAGAAATCTTGTACCTGTTAGATAGCTTCCTAGATATATAGTTTTGTCACCAGCAAAGAGATAGTCTAATGTCCTCCTTGCTGATTTGGATGCCTATTTTGGAGAAATCTTGTACCTGTTAGATAGTTTCCTAGATATATAGTTTTGTCACCAGCAAAGAGATAGTCTAATGTCCTCCTTGCTGATTTGGATGCCTATTTTATTTTATTTATTATATTCTATTTTTTGAATCAGAGTCTCACTCTGTCACCCAGGCTGGAGTGCAGTGGCATGCTCATAACCACCACAGCCTCAACCTGCTGGGCTCAGGTGATCCTTCCACTTCAGCCTTCCAGGTGGCTAGAACTACAGGTATGCACCACCATGCCCAGATAATTTTTTATTGTAGAGACAATGTCTCACCAAGTTGTCCAGGCTGGTCTCAAACCCATGGGCTCAGGCAATCCTCTTGACTGCCTCCCAAAGTGCTGGGATTACTGGTGTGAGCCACCATACCCAGCAAGCCACCACACCCAGCTGGATACCTTTTATTTCTTTCTCTTGCCTGATTGCTCTGGCTAGATCTTCCAGTACTATGTTGAATACGAGTGTTAAGAGTGGACATCCTTGTCTTGTTCCAGTTCTGAGGGGGAATGTTTTCAACTTTTCCCCATTAAGTATGATGTTGGCTGTGAGTTTGTCATATATGACTCTTATTTTGAAATATGTTCCTTCAGTGCCTAATTTGTTGAGGGTTTTTATCATGAAGAGATGTTTGATTTTATTGAATGCTTTTTCTGCATCTATTAAGATTATCATATGGTTTTTGTTTTTTATTCTGTTTATGTCTTAGATGACTGTATGTTTCCAGGAATTTATCCATTTCCTCTAAGTTTTCCAGTTGAACCATCCTTGCATCCCTGGAATAAAACCCACTTGATCCTGGTGGATTATCTTTTTGATATGATGTTGAATTCCATTTGCTATATTTTGTTGAACATTTTTACATTTATATTCATCAGAGGTATTGGTTTGTAGATTGTTGTTGTGTCCTTGCTTGATTTTGATAGGTGATATTGTTTCCATAGAATGAGTTAGGGAAGAGTCCCTCATCCTTTTTTTTTTTTTTCCCAATAGTTTCAGCAAGATTGGTACCAGGTCTTCTTTGTATGTCTGGTAAAATTTGGCTGTGAATCTGTCTGGCTCTGGGCTTGCTTTATTTATTTATGAAAATTTTTTGTTACAGATTTCATTTCATTGCTCGTGACTGGTCTTTTCGGGGTTTTTGTGTCTTCCTGTTTCAGTCTTGAAAAATTGTTTATTATTTCATTTCATTGCTTGTTACTGGTCTATCCAAGGTTTTTATTTCTTACTGTTTCAGTCTTGGAAGGTTGTTTGTTTCCAGGAACCCATTTCCTCTGAGTTTTCCAGTTTGTTGCCACAGAGGCATTGATAATAGTCTCTGGTGATCTTTTGTATTTCTGTGATCCCCAGTTGTAATGTCACTTGGATCATTTTTTACTTATTTAAATCTTCTCTCTCTCTCTCTCTATTTTGTTATTGTTGTTGTTGTTGTTGTTGTTAGTCTAGCTGGTAGTCTTTTTTCTAATCCTTTTGAAGAACACATTTTTTGATTCATTGATCATGTCATTTTTAAAAATCTTAATCTCATTTAGTTCTGCTCTGATCTTTGTTATTTCTTTTCTTCTGCTAGCTTTTGGTTTAGATTATTATTTTTGTAGTTCTTTGAGATGTGAGGTTAAGTTGTTGATTTCAGATCTTCCTTTCTTTTCTTTCTTTATTCTTTCCTTTTTTCTTTCTTAACAGTGTCTTACTCTGTCACCCAGACTGGAGTGCCATGGCATGATCACAACTCACTGCAGCCTTGAACTCCTGGCTCAAGTGGACTTCCCACTTCAGCCTCCCTAGTAGCTGGGTCTACACTTGAGCCTCACTACACCCAACTAACATCTTTTTGTCTTTTTGATGTAGGCATTTAATGCTTTAAAGTTTCCTTTAGCACACTGCCTTTGCTGTATCCCAGGGGTTTTGGTATGTTGCACCTCAATTTTCATTTATTTCACCAAATTTCTTTTATCTCTGCCTTAATTTTGTTGTTTACCCAAGGGTCAGTCAGGGCAAGTTGTTCGGTTTCCATGTAGTTGTAAAGTTTTGGGAGTTCCTCTTAGGACTGATATTTTATTCCACTGTGGTTCAAGAAGATGCTTGGTATAATTTTGATTTTTTAAAACTTATTGAAACTTGCTTTATAGCCAAGCACATGGTCTGTTTTGGAGAATGTTCTAGGAGGATATGAGAAGAATATATATTCTGCAATTGTTGGATGGAATGTTCTGTAGATGTGTGTTAGGTTCCTTTGGTCTATACTCCAGTTTAAGTCTATGGTTTCTTTGTTGATTTCCTGCCTCAGTGATCTGTGTAGTGATATCAGTAGGGTGTTGAAGTCACTCACTATTATTGTATTGCTATCAATATGCTTTCTTAGGTCAAGTAGTGAATTGATTGCTCTGCTATTGGATGCATATGTCATTAGGATAGTTAAGTCTTGTTATATTGAACCTTTTGTCATATTATGCCCTTCTTTGTCTTTTTTTTTTTAACTATTGTTGGTTTGCAGTCTGTGTTATCTGATATGAGAATTGCTACTCCTGCTTGCTTCTGATTTCCATTTGCCTGATATATCTTTTTCCACCTATTTACTTTTGCTTGTGTAACTGTCATTGGTCAGTAAATAGTTGGGTCTTTTTTTTTTTAATTTGCCACTCCGTATCTTTTTTTTTTTTTTTTTTAGTTGGAGTCTCACTCTGTCGCCCAGACTGGAGTGAAGTGGCCACTCCCGGCCACTGCAGCCTCTACCTGCTGTGCTTGGCGATCCTTCCGCCTCAACCTTCCAAGTAGCTGGAACTACAGGCACGCTAACACACCCGGCTAATTTTTTGATTTATTGTAGAGATGAGGTCTCACCAAGTTGCCCAGGCAGGTCTCGAACCCGCAGGCTCAGGCATTCCACTCACCTCAGCCTCCCAAGGCACAGGATTACAGGCTGAGCCATCGAGCCCGGCTACTC
>CAUYQG010219195.1:0-11428 GCA_963574415.1 Tarsius wallacei | reverse complement strand
GAAAGCAGGATATTCAGATACAAAAATTAACTTGGATCTTTACACCATATATAAAAATTTGCTCAAAATGAATTATAGACCTAAACATAATGTTAGAACTACAAAACTCTTATGCAAAAATCTGAGAAAAATCTTTATAAGATTGTATTTGGCAATGATTTCTTAAATATGACACCAAAAACACAAGTAAAAAATACAAAAATAGATAAGTTGTATACATAAGAATTTTTAAAAATCATCTGTGCATCAAAGAATAATATGAAAAATGTGAGAGGCAATCCATACAATGGATAAAAAATATTTGTAGATCATTGGTCTCATGAGGGATTTATATCCAGAGCATAAACAGAATTCCTACAAGTCAACAACAAAAATCCAACTAACCTAATTAATTTAAATAAACCTTTTTCAAAAGACAATATACTGATGTCAGTTAGGCATTCAAAAAGAAGCTTAGCATGACTAATCATTAGTTAAACACAATCAAAACCACAGTAAGATAACACTGACACAAATTACTATGATCATTACAAACAACAACAAAAGCAAATACAAAGTTAATACAGATGTGAAAGAGTTGGAATTCCCATGCTTGTCCGGTAAGCATGTAAAACAGTGCAGTTGTTATAGAAAACAGCTTGATTAAACCTCAAAATATTAAACATAGACTCGTAATGTAATCCAGCAATTAACTACTGTGTAATGCCAAACATAATTTAAGGAAGGACTTCAGCAAATGTTTGTACTATTTTCATAGCAGTATTATTCACAACAGCCAAAAGGTGGAAACAACCAAAATGTCCATCAATGGATGAACAACTAGGCAAATGTGAGATATATTTATAGCCTTAAAAAGAAAAAAAAATTCTGACAAATCTTGCAACATGGATGAACCTTGAAGAAATTATGCGAAATGAAAGCCAAACATAAAAGGACAAATATTGTATGAGCCTATCTATATATCTGTATAAGTTACCTGGTGTAGTCAAATTCATAGAGACAGATAATAGAATGATAATAGAATGATGGCTGCTAGATAATGTAGGGAGTGGGAAATTAAGAAATGCAGAGTTTCAGTTTGGAAAAAAGATGGATAGTGAAGATGGCTGTACAGCAATATAGATGTACTTAATGCCACTTAACAATAAAATTAATGGCTAAAGTGCTCAAATTTATTATGTGATAAAAAAGTGAACACTGGAAGATTCTTTGTTTTAATTCCTACATTTTTTTTAACCGTGATAAAAAAGTGAACATTGGAAGATTCTTTGTTTTAATTCCTACATTTACTCAAGATAAAATCTTATACGCTTGATGTGTAAAGTACAGATTAGTTAGACGATCATCAAAATGACTCTTTTGCCCTACTAGACAAACATTGCACTTTGTTTTGCAGATTGATTTGCAGTTAGGTCAGAACATGACTGAGTTCTGACAAATGGAAACTGGGTGGATGTACCATATGGCTATACTCCAGCTTTTGCCTATAAAATCCATCCAATCACAATTTATTTCTTTTGTCTAGTTTTGTCTTGATACCCATGCCCAGGATAACCCTGTAAGTCAGGTATTCAAGACGTTACCACCGTGGGTAGTTGCAACCATTTGGAAGGCAGACCAGGAATATCCTCAGTCTACAATCTAGGGAGAAACATAGAAGATGAATGTTAAAGCATGTGGGTTACTTCCACGGCTAACAGTAGACAAGAAGAAAGCAACAATCAATTGATTTAGAAGCAGAAATAAAAGTGAACATAAGAGAGTTAAAAAAAAAATGAGTGCTATAAAGGGTTGGGAAAAAATTTTTAGACCTAAGTGATAGAATAAAAAGCCTTGGGAATATAAAGATAAAAAGTTTCAACCCCACAAAAAAGATCTGATGATGAATGGCTCCTTTCTATGTAAGTCTGATGGCCTCAAGTTAGTTGCCATTTAATTGAGAGGTAAGTGAATGTATACATTTGAATTGTATCTAGAAAAATTGTTGATGTTATTACTGAAACATGAAAGCAACTAGATCAGACATGTACTAACTTTTTGGTTTTGATTTTTATCTCAGTTATAGATTTTGGTTTTTTAGAGCAATGGTGCATACACTTCATTGTTTATTAAAACAAATCAGAAAATGGGTCAAAAATGCAGGGGATTTTTTTGTGTCTCATTGCAACAGAATCTTATTTGGTACATCTGAAATGTGCTTCAAGAAACTACTTTGTTATACTGTCTTATTTTAACTAATTTACGATTTACAAATTGTCAAAATAAATTTTAAAAAACTCATATGCATTTCATTCAGGTTGTCCAGTGTTAATATTTTAAAACCACATATCCTTTGTTATTCTTTTTTTTTTTTTCCTATTTTCTCTGCATATTTCTCTTTTTTTATTATGGAGATGTGGGAGTATACATGAGGGTTCACTGCATAAGTAGACTGCTTGCAGGTGAAGTTTTGACTTCCAGCTGGCCCCCATTCCCCCGGTAGTGGACCCAGAGCCTTTTATGTTGTCGTGTGCCCTCTACCCTCCTGCCTCCCTCCCTCCTCTAGCAGTGCCCAGCATCTGCCAATCCCTCCCTTGTACTCATGCGGCTATTATTCAGGGCCCACTTATGAGTGAGTACATGTGATATTCAGTTCTTTGTTGCTGTGATAGATCGCTTAGTATGATGGCCCCTCACTCCATCCAATTTGCTGCAAAGTCCATGATTTTATTCTTCTTTATGGTTGTGTGATCCTCCATTGTGTATATGTACCATATTTTCTCTATCCAGCGCACTTTCAATGAGCAGTAGGTTTGGTTCCAAGCTTTTTACTATTGTGAATACAATAGCAATAAATATGCATGTGCAGGTATCTTTTTGGTAGAACAATTTATGTTCCTCCAGACATATTCCCAGGAGAGGGATTGCTGGACCTTATGGAAGGTTAATTTTTAGTTATTTTAGGAGTTGCCAAACTGCTTTCCATAGGCGCTGAACTAGCTTGCACTCACACCAACAGTGTAGAAGCATTCCCTTTCATTGCACTCATGCCAGCCTCTGTTGTTGACTCATTAATGATAGCCCTCCTTACCAGAGTTAGGTAGTATCTCATTGTAGTTTTGATTTGTATCTCTCTGATGATTAGTGAAGCTGAATATGTTTTCCTGTGTCTGTTGGCTGCTTGTATGTCTTCTTTTGGTAAGTGTCTGTTCATGCCTTTTGCCCACTTTTTAATGGGGTTGTTTACTTTTTCCTTTCACTTTGTTTGAGCTCCTTGTAGAGTCTGGATATTAGGCCTTTGCCAGATGCATAATTTGCAAATGTTTTCTTCCATTCTGCAGGTTGTCTCTATACTCTCCTGATGGTTTATTTTGCTGTGCAAAAGCTCTTCCATTTTATGAGGTCCCACTTTATATCTTAATTTTTATGGCATTCACTTTTGAGGACCTAAAATTCTTCTGGGATTCTTAGAGTTTAAGGTTTTAAGTTTAGGTCTTTGATCCATTTTGAGTTGATTTTTGTATATGGTGATAGGAGGGGTCCAGTTTCATTCTTCTGCATGTGATCAATCAGTTTTCTCAGCATCATTTGCTAATTCTAATTCAAAATTTTAGATTTGGTCTCTCTCTCTAATTCTTTTTCAAAAATATCTAAAAGTAAAGACATAGCACCCCTTTGCATCTGAAGATGTCAGTGAAGATTTTCTAAAACAGGAACATTGGCTTATATAACTAGCTATTATCAAAATCAGGAAATTCATATTTATAAAATATCTAAATAAATTTACAGTCCTTACTCAATTTCTACCAATTACCCCCTCTAACATTTTTTATTTAAAAATATATAGTTCAGCATTTAATTCAGAAATCTGCATTGCATTTAGTTGTGTGTGTCTTTAGTCTTCTGTAATATGGATCACTTTCTCAGTTTATTGTTCATGGCCTTGATATTTTACAAAAGTTTCAGGCCATTTATTTTATAGAAAGTTTTTCAATTTCTGTTTAAACTTGCCTTGTGAATATATACAATATATGCATTTTGTGAGAATAGGATAAACAGTTTTGCTTTGTCCTTGGTACATTGTATCAGGATGCACATACTACTTCCTAACTATTACTATTACTGCACATTACTTGTAATCTCATCTCTGATCAATTTGGTGAAGGTTAGCTTTGATCAGTTTGGTTCAAGTTGTGTCTGCCAACTGGTAAATTTACCGTTTCACCTTTGTAACTAATAAATATAGTATGGAAAGATAACTTGACTATGTAGATATTCTTCTCATTAAACTTTCATCTATGAGTTTAATAGCCTTGGGTGATTCTTGATTTAAATAGGTCTTGCTGTGGTGTTTGCCAAATGGTGATTTTCTCATTCCATAATCACGTCTACACTTACTAGCTTGTATTATACTTTAAAGGAGAACCTCTCCCTTCTCATTTATTTGTGTGTGCTTATCTATATCAATACAACCTTATGTACTCTCATTTGATTCTATGATTTATAATTCATTTGTAACATTATTTATTTTGTGCTTGAATTGGGCTAGATCTGGCCAGTAAGAATCTCTGCTTCTGACATGTCCCCCTTATCATCTTAGTATGGTCTTACATTCTGTCACAAGATGTTTGAGGCTCATCCTGTATTTTTCTCAGCTTCATATTTTGCAACTCCCAGGGGCCTAGGGGCTTGGAATTGTGACAATCCACAGGTCATATGAAGATCAGCTATAGGGACACATAAACAAATGAACTGTGGATTGCTGGTCACAGGGTGATGAACTTTATATGAGAAAAGAAATCAGGTATCAAATCATTTGTACAGGAAGCATTGGCTCTTTTTACTGAAGAACGACATTTAGAAACCAGGATCTGATATTTGGGTGTGCTAATTGTTACTGGATGATTTTGCTTCTGCCAAATGCATTGAGGACATCTGATGATCCAGTCTTGGATTTTTCCCCAAATTTGTAGATTTTAAAATGCGATATTAATTTTTTAAGATGTTCTTGTTGTGAGTGAGGGCAAACACTTTTTCATATGTTCATGGAAAACTATTCTTGATTATTCAAATTAAAATATAATCAAGTTTGACATTCTCTTCCTTTATGTTTAGTATTTTTACGTTTTATTTTAAAATGTTTCCCCACCACGAGTTCACCAAGATATCCTTCACATTTACTTTAAACCTTTGCCTTTCATATGCTTTTATTTTGTGTATGACACACACGTAGACATTCATTTTCTTTATTTTTCTTTTCTATTGGTAACAATTTTTCTTGCTCCATTTATTAGAGAGTACATCTATTTCCCAGTATTTGGCAATGCCATCTGTTTAAATTTGATCAACATGTGAGTCTGTATCTAGAATCATTACAATCACTACCATTACTCAATTTTTCTACTCCTTTACCCATTCTTTAATATGACTTAATAATAACCTTTGCTATTTGTTTGTTTATGTTCTTCTTACCTTGCTCTTGGCCCTCCTGCAAAACTTTACCAAGCTGTCTATGAGCAAGTGTTTAAGGTTTTAAAGTGTGTTCCTAAGACCAGCAGCTTCAACATTTCCTGGAAATTCGTTAAGAATACAAATTCTCAGGCCTGACTACAGATCTCATACATTGGGAACTGAGATGGACCCCGAAATCTGTGATCTGGCATACCTGGTGATTCTGATGGACGTCCAAGTTTGAAAACCACTGGTTTCAGCTGATCCAACCTGATCACTCACTAAATTTTGGACCGCTGACCTTGAATCACACAAGGCGATTCACTAACTGTGATTGCTGAGCTAGAAGAACAGAGCTGAAGCCAAGTCATATTTCAGCTGTGTATCCCAGCTACTCGTCAAGGCAGGACAAGAACTGCTGCTTTTCTAATCATGAGGTACATAAGGCACATTTCCTATTCTTCGTAGTTCATAAATTAGAATTTCTTGAAGCCTGAAGTGCATTGTCCCAGAGTAATGCGGGCATGGAAGAACCAAGTATCTAATACCACTTCAGCTTGTGTGTGTTTCCCCAAAAATTACTGTTCAGCATGCCTACTGTATATGCCTGGGTTGGTCATTTGTCTTTTTTAAAATACAAATTCTTATTACTAATGTTTTTTATACATTTTCTTTACTCGAATTATCTATTTCATTTGTTTATAAAAAAAAATTTATTTTTGCTAACTTTTTTGCCTATTTCATTTATTAATTTGAATGATTTGCCTACAGAGTCTTTGGATGTTTGATGTCATCAATTATATCATGGGTGAATAATGCAATTTTTTTCTTTTCTACTTCTCATGTATTTTAATTGCCTGTTCTTCTTTTGCTACACAGGCTAAGGTATGAGAAATAAATAACCCTAACATGTTTCACTAAAAAATATTAATGTTTGCTGTAGGTCTTGAACAGATATACTTTAAGAGGTTAAGAAAGTCCTTTTGTATTTCTAATTTACTAAAGTGTCATGAATAATCTTAAACTTTAGCTTTTTTCTGCATCTTATATTCTATCTGAATTTGTAATTGAGGTAAATAATTTCCAGAGGTTTTCTAATGTTGATCTATCCTAGAAATTCTGACAAAAAAGACAAATTTCTCATCAAATATTATTATTTACACACCCAGCAGAATTTGTTAGCATTTAGACTTTTTTCTAAGTTCATGGGGGAGATTGTCTCAAGTTTTATTGCCCTGTTTTTCTTAGAAAGTTTAAATTATCTATATAGCATGAGTTGGAAAATATTGATTTTCTTGATGTCCGAAATAATTTTTATGTGATTGAAATCACAAGTTCCTAAAGGTTTGATATGGCTCATTTGTTAAATCATGAGAAACCTACTGTCTAATCTGCATAGAGTTCAAACCAGTGATTAATCTTCTTTTCTAATTATTCATTTTCATAGTCTTTTACTCGTGGACTTATTCGGTGATCCTATTTTTAATATGTTACGCTATTTCCCATATGGATATTTCATATTCTGCTTTTGATCATTTGAAGACCTCGTGTCTCAGGGACCTAAGCGTGCAGTTTGTTGCCTCTGCTAACTCTCACTCCGGGCTTGTTTTCGTACATATTCGGTAAACACTGATTGCGAATCTATATATGGTCAATCTTAATATGCACAATTCATAGGACCTTAATTGTGGATGCTGTCACCCAGAAAGAAAGCTCATTTGTTTATGCCAGCATCTGAATTTGGTAGGAAGAAGATGAACACTAGTTAATCCCTTTAAGGATACTGGCCAAAATGCTTGCAGAGGTTTTGCTCCTATACACCGGAAGTCCAACTCTTATTTCCTGATCCCTGTAATGGTGTCATTCTTTGCCTGCAAGATAACTTCGGCTTTAGAATTAATTTACTACTTACGTTTCCCACTTAGATTTCAGTTCAAGGATTTTTAAAAATATAGTAACTGGCAATATCTCTTCCTGAGTCCAGCAATGTTTTTAATAGTCTGTTTTATCAAGGATCCTGTTGTTTTCCTGACAGGCAAGCTCTTCAAAATATCCAGGTAAGTAAACCAATGGAAAAGAAAAGTTTGGGTTTTTTTTTCATTTTTAATTAAAAAAAAAAAAAACCTTGCTGTGACTATAGACTTTGATCTCCAAAGGGCGTTTATACCAATTGGACATCATAGATAGCAGTATTCAAATACAAGTACACACACACACAAACACACACACACCACTCTCACGAATATTATTACTCCTATGGTAAAATATATATGTGTGTGAAATTTTTATTTTTCTCATTGCCAATTATTTTCAAATTTGTGTTTTCAGCTTGAACTCTCCAGGGAACACCACATTACTACTTCAATGGGCTAATCGACACTTTCACTTGGGTATCTCATAAACAATTTTAATGTAATCAGAAAAGAACACCAGGTTTTCCTGCTTCACATACACCTCCTGTTCTTTGCAACTTCAGTTAATGGCAAAAACATTCACGTAGGCCCCACAGAAGAAACTGTCAACTTTGTCTTTAAAGAATCATTAACTTCTCATTTCTTCTCCTAGGCTAATCATTTATTTTTTAGGAAAATCTATTTCACAAACATATTTTCAGTTGTTCAATGACTTCCCATCTCTGGTACTCAAAACTTAACTTCAGCCACCCATATATCTCATCTGTCTATAAACAAAACTGACTTATTGGCTGTGTTTTGAGGAAAACCATGTGATTTCTTTTCTGAAAAGTGGGCTTGAAGATTTGAAGTCTTGCTTGTTATTTATCTGGAAATCCTGGAATCTAACAGTGATAGACAAGTTTTTGTACTTTGACTGAAAGATATGGCACATAGCTTACACATAATAAAAAAAAGGCAAGGAAAATTTCCCTGGAGGAAACTAAAGTGACCTGCCATTAGTGAAGAAGAATCGACAAGTGGAGCAAGATAAAAAATGGGAATGAAAAGTTTTAGCTGTTCCTTGGGAAATTTGGTTGCAACTGCATAGCTTGTCTTGTATCGGTCCCACATTTACTCATAGCCTATCACTCTCCAAGTCTGGCAAAGTTCTTTAAGCACTGATTGGAAGAATGTACCCCACAGAGGCCCAATAAGTACCAGCAGATGGTGAGCAATATTAAAATGAAATATATCAAAGACATCATTCAGAGTGCATTAAAATTAAATTCCAGGGAAAAAATACAACACGAATTATCCTTCTTGAGTATTCCTGACCATGACAGGAAGCTAGTATTATTGAAGGTCATGGATGCCACATGACAAGAATATACAGCATAGCACAACAGTTTAAGGGAAAGACGTATCCAAGAGACCCTTGTTCAGAGCTTGACTTTGCCACTGATTAGGGGCATTGGCTTGAGGATCTTATGTAGCCTCTTTGAGCCTCAGCTATATCATCTGTAAATTTTAAAACAGAGTAAGAGTAACTTTAACACATAACTGTCAACTTTGCTATGATGAATGAATGAGAAAGCAAGTGAAAGTGCCTTCCATTTTGGCATCATACGTACCACATAAGTGTGCATCCTTTTTCTTCCTCTTCCTCTAAATGTAGTTTGTATTGCTCATGTATGTTTATATGTATACATGTGCATACCTATGCGTACACATGTGTCTGTATAAATATATATCTGAAGGCTGGCGTTTTGTTATATTTGAAAGGTGGAGAGAGAGGACTGTGTATCACAGAAAAATAGTATTTTTTGCTGTTGTTATTGTTTAGAAATGTAAAGTGTGCTAATTCTATCTTGTGAATGTGATGCTTTCTGAACTTTGTACTGTATGTTATTTTTTACCCAGACTGTATGTATGGTAATTAGTGTCCTAAAGGTTCTGAACTGTTCTCTAAAAGCAAAGAAGGAAAAATGTCTTAGAGTTACAAGAAAATGTTTCTAAGTTTAGTACCTAACAAGTTCCACCCTCCTTTTAACTTTCTAAGATTTATAGCACACATGAAATTACCTTAAAAAGTAGAAGAGTCTCCTCACACTGACTTATCTCAAAGAGTGTGACCTCAGCACTCAATTTACCCGGATTAAATGTCTGCTCTGAATAATGAGCCTTCCAAGAACTGAGCCTCCTTGAAGACGGCACACTAATATCATACTATTCTTTTCTTCCTGTGCAGACCACCCGGAATCTCAGGCTGACGTTTTTCAGGGCAATATAACTCATACTAAACAGTTACCAGAGAGGTAGGACCTCAAACCTGTTTCCTGGTCTCAGAGAAGAGTCAGGAAGAGTTGACAATTCTCAGGACATTGGCTGCAGCAGCTCTGCTATCTCTGCCTTGTTTTCCCTGTGAGTTTCTTGCTCAAGTAGAGAAAATTATTTCTGGGTTCACTCAATACTTAGTTATCCCTCAAAGGAGCTCAATGTCCTGTTAGTCTCTGGATGATAAGACTCATCCTTTTCTATTGATCTTTAGAAACCTAAGTAAAGCATCAGGAGTTGACTCAGACCTGAAAGAGAACAAAAAGATGCCGATGTGTGGAGTGAGTAAAAAGCTGTCTTCACCGCCACACCCAGTAGACAATTCCATGCTTACATTTAATGAGCATCTGATATGTGGCCTATGTTATTCTAGAAAGTGAGAGGACAGAGGTGGAATCAAATATGACCTGTCTTCATGAAGCTACAATCAAATGAGAATGGAGACAGGGGCCTCCTTTACAGCTGTTGACATTAGACAAAATGCAGTTAGTGTTTCACTGGGACTCCATTTCTAATTCTCTGTCTCCAGGCTCAGCTAATCAAATATACCTGCCTGAGACTTTCATCATTGGTGGTGGCCCTAAGAAACAGAGACAGTAGAGGCAATAGCTTTGAAAGTCCAGGTGCAGGGGTTTATGATTTCCAGTTTCCAGGACTGGAGATGCAACAGATACATCATCCTTTGCTCAGCTATAGCGGTGGCAGTGCTCTCCTCCGTGCGGGCCGCATGGTGTTTACTGATTATGGTTCTTGTTTTTTCCTGCCTTGTGTCTAAGCTTCTCCCTAGCATTTTCTACAGTTTTATGAGCTACCCAATACCCTTTCAGTAATTTGCTTGCATTTTAAACAAACTGTAGCCAGATTTTGTTCATGCTTCTTATTTCTGTTTTGTTTTGTTTTTTTGCTATTAAGAACCCCACCTGATAAAAATATTTTGTACGTGTGTGCCCGTGTATGTTCATATGTCTATAAGTAGATATAAAGCTATGTATAAAATGTTAAAATTACAAAAATGCTAAAATGATGAGGTTCTACTAAGATGTAAACTTTATAAAAGCTGGGCTTGCCGGGCACGGTGGCTCACTCCTGTAATCCCAGCACTTTGAGAGGCAGAAATGAGAGGATTGCCTGAGCTCATGGGTTCGAGACCAGCCTGGACAACATGGCGAGACCTCATCACTACAATAAATAAAATATTTAGCTGGGTGTGGTGGAACGTGCCTATAGTTTCAGCTCCTTGGAAGGCTTAGGTGGAAGGATCACCTGAACCCAGCAGGTCAAGACTGCGATGTCTGTGAGCATGCCACTGTACTCCAACCTGGGTGACAGAGTAAGATGCTGACTCAAAAAAAATCAATTAATTAAAAAAATAATAATAAAATATATATATATATATATATGCTGGACTTTCTGGGTTGATTTCTCTGTTGTATCAGGAATTCAATAAATATTTTTACAGTGAATGAATGAATAAATGAATAGATTATTGCAATATCTGCATGCATATGGCCTGGGTTTACCTTTCATCAATTAGTGGATTTGGACAACCCACCAAAAATTTTCACATAAACTATCGACTCTTATCACTGTCGCCCTGCTGGGCTCCGGCGATCATTCTGCCTCAGCCTTCCAAGTAGCTGGAACTACAGGCGTGCGCTACCACGCCCGGCTAATTTTTTTGATTTACTGTAGAGATGAGGTCTCGCCAAGTTGCCCAGGCGGGTCTCGAATCCGCGGGCTCAGGCAATCCACTCACCTCAGCCTCCCAA
>CAUYQG010219194.1:0-13019 GCA_963574415.1 Tarsius wallacei | reverse complement strand
TTTCATTGGATTCTCTCTTCTATGGATACAGTCAGACTTTTTTGTCCATTGCTGTGGTCTCTTTGAGGCTGGGGTCCTCTCCAAAGCTCGCATGATTTTGGCAGAATTCATTTCTTGTAGCTTTAGAACTCATGGTAGTTTGCTTCTTCAAGGCCAGCAGTAGGTCTCCAGGAAACTTAGAAAATAGAAAGGATAACAGTTTGACACTTGTGAAAATAAATGAAACATGAAGAATGGCTGAGAGTATGAAGCTGCAGAGGCAGGTTGAGAGCAGGCCATGGAGAGCCTCTGAAATGTTGAGCAGAGTGAACTTTTTTTATTTTTCACTTTTATCTGCGTTCATCTTATGCTGAATGTATTCCCATGCCATAAGTTTTTGTTCAGTTTCTTCTGGGATACCTTTTACTTCTGTGCAACCTTCTCTTCTGGCTTGGGAACAATCTCTTCCTTTTCAGTGAGGATCATCTCAATGTGGCTGGGGGAGCTCATGTTTGGTTTGATCTGATCATTAACCTAATATGTCCAGCGGTGCATTTTAGGAGCTTTGTTCACCTGGATGTGCTCAATGACCAGAAAATCTACACCTAAGCCCTAAGTTCAGCATCACACTTGCATTTTTAAGCATGCACAGCAAAGAATTAGCAATTTTGGGGGGCCACTGATCCTGTTTCCAGCCCCACTGTTTGGCCTGAGTTTACCTCCCAACTCCACTGTTGTGTGAAGCAGTGGAGAATTGTTGGAGGGATTTGAGCTAGCTCATGCATGAGCAAAGATCTGAGTTAGGAAGATTGAGCTGGAAGTAAGCTTTATAAAATGTAGTTAAGAACAGTAAAGGCCGGGCTCGGTGGCTCAGCCTGTAATCCCGCACTTTGGGAGGCTGAGGTGAGTGAATTGCCTGAGCCCGCAGGTTTGAGAACCGCCTGGGTGACTTGGCGAGACCTCATCTCTATAATAAATCAAAAATTATCCAGGCGTGGTAGCGCACGCCTGTAGTTCCAGCTACTTGGAAGGCTGAGGCGGAAGGACTGCAGGAGCCCAGCAGGTCGAGGCTGCGGTGGCTGGGAGTGGCCACTGCACTCTAGTCTGGGTGACAGAGTGAGACTCCGACTCAAAAAAAAAGAACAGTAAAGAAATTGTAGTCTGATTTGAAAGTATTGGCCCTAGAAGTAGAAAACAACTGACTTTAGGGAAATAACTGACAGGTGACTGAGTCATACCTTTACCATATTCAAGGACTCACTGCTGGGTTAGCTTGCCCTGGAAGAGGGCATATTTGTATGTTAATTAATTTCATTCCTTTAACAAATACTTACTACCTGCTATATTTTTAGCACTATGTTTGATTCTGAGATATGACAAAAAGTTTCTTTAAGGTTGCTTACATTCTAGGTCAGAATAAACAATTAAAATCAATGCAGAAATTAAGGAATACTGTGAAATCCCCTCTGTATGTTTTTCATTTGACCCAAATATAATCAGGTGTCCAATGTGTGGCTTTGATCCTAAATGCTGAGAATAATTAAGAGTGTCATTTGGGCTCTTGACCTTTTCTACTACAGATAACCCATGGTGTTTCAAAAAACAACTGATCTACCATTGGATGCTTGAGAATAATGGGGTCCCATATTAACTAAATTCAAGTATTTTATATTAATTTCCTTCCCTGTGATTTGTATTTCATTAAAAAATCTGAAATACAGAATAGCAATGTTAAATTTATGAGTATGGTCTGTTAAGGTCTAATCTTGTTCTGTCCTCAATCATATAATGATCTTATATTTTTTTAAATCCAATAGCTTCTCGACAATGACCATCTAAGCATTCAAATAAATTACATTAAATTTTTAGGTTTCTAGACTGTATGTCTTTTACTCATACAGTTTTAAGGAGTAATTAACCTTTCAGTTTGACAAAGAATATATTTTAATCAAATCCCTGCAGCAATATTTTTGTGCCTAAAGAGTTTATTATCCCGTTTTTAACTGGTAGAAAATTCATTGGAATCTTTTTTTTTTTTTTTTTAAGCAGGATTTACTGAGAGGACAGAAAAGCTCCCACAGTAGGAGGGGACCCGAAGGGGTTGCCCTGGAATCTATTTTTTGAAGTGATAAGATTCTTGAGTTAGTGGATTGAAATCTGATTCTATCGTGTTTAATGTAAGTGGGAAATGATTTCTCTTACATTTAAATTGTAAAATACATAGTCTGGTATTTTCTATTTGCTACACATATATCTTTACTTTTAATGAATTTAACTGTTTCTTTGAAAAATATAGTATTGGACACTTAAATTCTTTAATATTCTTGAAGGAAATGAAAATGAATGGCAAGTCTGAAAGGAGACTGGGACTTGCATAATATGACTCCTGAGCTACGAGTGGTTTTTTCAGTTTTATAAGGTTGTAATAATAACAGTCACCAAATTCTGAATGCCACTAAAGTGACACTTCTTTGTCTTGCTTCATATCACAAGCTGTCTCTTAAAGATGAAGATTAAAATGAATCTATAATTTATCTTAGTGACATTGACACAATGTTGGTTTTGTGATTTCCTTGTCAACACTTTCTGTAGACATTATGGAATAGGATGGAGATTGGATAGGAGAGACTATTAGAAGTAGGAGGGAGGCTGAATATAACAAAATTTGGTTATGCATATTGCTGCATGTAGCACTAAGTGTGGTGGTACTGCATCAAGTTTGGATGAAAACTTGTCTACTTGTGTTTCTTACTGACATTATTTGGAGTTCACATGAAGTACAAAAATGTTTTATTTAAAATCCTTGAAGTTTGTCATAAGCAGACCTTGAACAATTGTAATACTGTAAGAAAGGGATTGGCAGTAGTGGGAAACTATCAGGGGAGAGGGTGGGATTGGCAGTTGAGGGAAACTGCTAGGAGAGGGAGGGGCATACCTCATCAACAAGGGTACCTGCATAATCAACTTTTGTATACCTAACCCTGAATTGTACCCCACATCTTTATAATAAAAATAAAATAAAATAAAATAAAATCCTTGAAGTTTGAACTGGAATGGAATTTTTCCTATCTTCATTAAAATCTTTTCCCTGTACTTAATTTATGAAAAATTTGGTAATTGGGGAAAATCTTTTATTTCTACAGTTTTAAGTTAATACAAAATTTCATTCTTGATTATCTTTTTTTCAAGGAAAAAATTATGAGTTTTTATCTCATGATCTGAGGATCTCTTTTTGTTTATTTAAATGTATTTCAAATGAACAGAAATCTTACATATCTATATGCAAAGCAATTGTATTTTTTAAAAAGTTATACACTGGCACCTATTTGAAGTTTGGAAGGCTTACTGTGAATGTCTTTCTTGATAGTACAGCTAGCCTTTCAATGATAGGTAACTGAACTTTGTACTTGAAGGGTCAGAACAACTGGCTAAATGCTGCACAGTTTTTCCTAGAAATTTGACTTCCTTTTTAAAAGCTTCCCATTAACATTTTTATGTGTAATTATATTTTCCTAGGTAACTCAGTAAAACATGTTTTAAGAGATTGTCTAGATCCAGCATACTAAAAGAAGATAATGATATTTATAGTTTAATATGTTATCAATAATATTTTAAATGCTAATCTAATAGAGAGAGAGGATTGATCGGAAACAGGCTGGAGTTCTTAAAATAATTGTTGTTGACAAATAATGAACCAAATATAACAGAAAACTCCCAAGTGAATTTTCCCTGGAATAAACTAATAATAGCATGTTCTATTTTTTTCCTAGCAAATATTATTTATATATTTGTCATTTTGTGTTTTCCAGGTACGAGTCAATTAAAGTGGTTCTCTGAAATAATCTTAGCTTTTGCTTGAGAAAATCATGTACTTAACCAAATCTTTGAGACATTTAAATAAATGAACAAAACTTCTATAAAATTTAGCTTTGTAAAGCTAGTCACTGATTTGTGATTTGGGAATATCAGTTTTAAATATCTTAAAATATATATATGTGAATTTTTCTTTTTTGTTGTTTTAAAATGTAAATCAACAAATGTAAAATGGAACATTTCTTTCCCCTGCCCACCAATTCTAATTCTCAGGAGAAAAATTTTTTAAATGGTGTATGTGTCCTTTCACAAAAGGAATGTTCTGTATATCCCTTTTGTCAACTTGCTTTTCTCACTAAACAATCTTTTGTGAATGCTATATAAACTATCTCTCAGTCATTTTAATTGCATGCATTGTAGTCTATGGCATGAATATAGCATAATTTATTTCTCTTTTGAAGATTCTACAAGAAATTTCCATTTTTCTTTTTTGTTCTTACAAATATACAAATATTATTGTAAAGAATAGTCTTCCTTGTACATATACTCCGCAACGCAAACATATATATCTGGAAATGAAATTGCTGTGGTGTGAACAATCTGGTTTTTGATAGGTACTACCAAATTCTCTCTAGTAAGACTACAAATTTGTGCCACTTCAATAGTGTATCTGAATACCCTTTCCCTCATAAATTCACAACAGTAGATATTATCAAGTCTTTTCAATTTTTGGCACTCAAATTTGCAATAAATAGCATTTCATTCTGTTTATTTTTCTCTGGTTACAAGTGAGATTGAGCAAGTTTTCTATGCTTATTGGGCTAATACATTTGATTTTTTTTGGTTGCTTATATGACTGTTAAACCTCATAAGAACTGCTCTTTCTGTCAGAGATTTAATTTGACAATGCCTGTAGTCAAATTTTAAAAATCTGGTTTACTTTATTAAACTGCAGACATGTTACTCCAAAGGGAAGTCAGGAAGAACAGTGAACATTGTTTTTGTATTAGTGTAGGGGAAGAGCCTTTCAGGCTCACCCATCTTTTGTATCACTCCGACTCCCCACTCCCATTCCTTTTGGGTTTTTATCTGTTACGCAGTCTGTATTGCTTTGGGACCTCAGTGCACGATGGGTTTACAGATCAAAACTACTAGGAAACTCAGAAATAATCTATTGTGTTTGAGGGGGTGGGGATTTTTGCCTTCTAGACATCTCTTCCTTTCTCCCACATGTTATGGAGTGCCGTCTCTGTCAGCTCTGTGACTGCTGGTCGGTCACCTAGGCCTGCTTTATCCTTGACTAGGAGTCTCTTATTTGTTGTGGTGGCAGTAAATGAAATCAAATTGCACATTGGATCAAGACATCATGATCATGCTTCAGCTCACCTAAGAAGTTTAAATGTTCTGGAAAATGATCTCAAGTGAAAGCTGGAGAGACCCTACAGTTTGTCAGCAGAGTGCCTTAACGCATATAATTCTTGAACCTGAGTTCTGTGGTGATCCCTGGAGAATACTCTCTTGATGATATTAGCACCCATAGGAGTTAATGTTTCTTGAGTGTATGTGTGCCTGGAATTACTGTCGGTGCTTTATTAATATATCTGTTCCCCACAGTGTGAGGTGAACCCTCTGGTCTTCTCTTCCTATAAGTCAGAGTAGAAGGTGGTGCTTTATTAATATATCTTTTCCCCATAGTGTGAGGTGAACCTTCTGGCCTTCTCCTCCTATAAGTCAGAGTAGAAGGTCTGCAGCTGTGCAAAGCCCACTTCTTCAGAGACCTGTGCCTTGGAGTGTTCACATGGCCATTTTGTCTTTTGCTGCCAACTTGGTGATTAGGATTCAGGCTGAAAGATTGTAGTGATGACCTTGGTGTGATTGTTTACACAACGTGGTAGTAGTGCCACACCTGCATATTTTCAGTGACTCTTTAAGTGAGATGAGATCTTAGAGTCATCTACTGCTTGCCCTCTCCTGAAGCAGAATCCCTTGAATACCTCGCTGGTGGTCTGACCACTGTGGAAACAGATTACGTGACTCACAAAGCAGTTAATTCCACTTTCTAGTTATTAATAATAATGAAAAATATGTATGAAACAGTGGTGTGAATTATCTGCTTCTCATACCATCCCTATAAGGTGGCATTTTAACCATTTTTAAGGGACAGACAATTGAAGAGGTTAAGCTGCTTGCACAAAGTCACATAGTTTGCAAGTATTTTTCTTGCTAAAACCTTTAGTTTTTCAGGCTTAGACTTTGCTTGACTCTCCCGTTCCTCCTCATGCAGGGCCCCCATTTCAGGTATGAGCTGAGTGAGGCAGATGTCCATCATTCATCAGCCTCCTGCTGGGGTTCAGGTTGGGACCAGAAATTGCTGATTGCAGCTGTGACTCCCAAGTGCCTGTCTGTGGTCGAGGCTTAGGTAGTTAGTAACTGAGGAAATGCCCTGAGGAGAAGGGTGACAAGTTGTGATTAGGTCTGGGTTATCTTTATACCTCTTACAATCAGGAAAATGTTAATAACATCAGTTCACTAAAATATTTAAAATTTGGAGTCTAACAACAACTTATTATCTATTTGCACCCAATATATTTTGCTTGAAATTTAATTACACTGAATGATATCATTTAAAAATTCTGAAAACTGAGGCACTGAGATTGTCAATATCTGAACCTTGACTCCTGACTACTTTATGTTCTATAAACAGTTAACTGCTCAAGTTGGAACAAGACTTGCTAACTATTTGTGAAAAGATTATGAAAGTAAGTCACATGCCATGCTCTTTAGCAGCAGTTAGTCTCAAGAAGGAAAGAGGTTAGTTTTTCTGTTAAAGAAATGATGACTGTTGTCACGCCAGGGGGATATGGTGTTCTAATGACTTGAATATGGCACTGGAAGTTGAGTGACTCAGATCTCTTATAGCTGCAGGAAGAAAATGAGCTTTCTGAAAACTTGGTGCTAAAAATACCACACTGGCTTTATTATTGAGGCTGGAGTAAATATTTGTAAAATATATGTCAGAAGGGCTACTGAATAGAGCACTGTTAGTATTTTAATTATACTCTAAATAGAATAAGGGAAACTATTCAGTGGGAATTGAAAGTGGTACCCATTTCAGTACATTATAATATTTTGAGTGGTGTTTTAACAATAAAACTAAATTTGGATAATTAGAGCTTTAACTTGTCCTTTCTCTTTTGTACAAAAGCCACAGACAGATTTTACATCAGAAAAATAAGGGTTTTAGATTTTTCAAGTCTCTCCATGATTGCCTGACTATAACCTGCTTAATAGTCTTCATAATCACTTCTCCCCCATAACCTTTACGACTCACTGCTACTAGCTTTCTCTTACTTGCTTCTACCATTCCCAATCTTCACTCTGTCCTTTCCCTTCCATTTCAGATTTCTTTCCAGATTCCTATCTTCTCCCCGTGTTCAGTTGGATTCAGTGTTTGTTATATACAGGGTACTGTATTAAATGCTTAAGATGCAGTTCCTATCTTCAAGGAGCTTTGCAGTCTAGCAGTGGAAAGAGATGTGTGTAAAATAAATGCAGTATTTTAGAGGCACAGGTACTCAGAGAAAGATTAGTTGAATTTCAGTAGTTAGAATTTGGATACCTCGAGAAGGTTATGCACCTGTGATCATTCCCAAAGTAAGATTTCTGTCAAGCATTTATAATGGTCATGTTACCCAGTTAAGGGATTAAAACTCCCAAATTTAACTTAAGAAACTGAGTTCCATTCTTACTGGGAAAGAGGATGATAATTTAGTATAAGTTGAATAAAAAGCCTTAACCACAGAAAGATGCAACCAATTTCTATCCATTTCACTGTGACCAGCAAACAGGTTTTACGACAAAGAAGCCAGATATGGGTTGTGATTTGTACTTACTGAGTGTCTAAGCTTCACATAAGTCACATTTTCTATGCTAACCTTTATCACATGTCCTTTTTTTAGGGAAATAAAATGTATTATAAGTTATAAATGTGTTCATAGAAAGATTACTATATCAGATCCTATGTGGTCTTTTTCAGTTGAAATAATATATGCAGAACAGTAATTCTTCATATGTGGAAATGCCTGATTTGAGAGTATGTATCTCCACTTGAGAACTTACTTAGTGCACTGAAAAATATTACTCATGAGAGTGAGCTGCATATTTGAACTTTGAAGTTGAAAAAGTTGAGAATCGTTGATTATGGATCGCCTGTGCTGAGGTTCAGTAGCCCTCAATCCAGATGTGAACACATGAAAGACTTTTTAACTTTTACACTGCAATTTCATTTTTGCCAGCTATGTACCTAACACGTGTGCAGAGCAAATGGGTCTTTTATTCACATTGTAGACTACAAGTACATTTCGGCACTTGCTAATGTTGAATTGAAGAGTTTACACTACAGATCCTGTGAAAAATGTAGGCAATTGGTAATCAGGATGGCTCCTGTAAAGAATGATTTATTCTAGGTTTTTCAAGTATGATTCCTGAATCAGTTCAGATCATTAGAAAGCCATCTGTAACTAAAGTTCTTTTTTTAATTCAGGAAATTTTATCAAACTTGAAAAAGTTTAATAAACTTTAATGAATACTCACTAAGTGCTATGGACACAAAGACAAATGAGACATGACTCTTACAGAAACAGACCCATAGATAGATAATTTTAACAAAATCTAGTAAGTGCAATAATAAAATATGAACAGGGTATCATGTACACTAACTAAAGGAACTTAGTCTGGCCTGGAAATTCAAAGGTTTCCTAGAAGTTATGCCTCTGTGCTCAGTCTTGATTAATGCATATTATTTACCCGGAAATATCTGGATGCTGTGGTCAAGGAAGCCTTCCAGACAAGGAAAACTTTGAATGATGGGAAACAGAATTGTGTGTGCAGTAAAACAGATGTAGTTTACTTCTAAGGGTGGAGAATGAAAGATAAGATTAGATAGATTGTAGAGGCTAGATAGCAAGCAAAGGGCCTTTTATGCCATACTAGTGTTGTATTCTTTGCTTTAGTTAAGAATTAGTATAAGAAATTTCTCTACAAATGTGGTAAAAATGTCTTCAAGAACATAATTTATGTTATTTTGGTGTTTTATATAAAGACTTACATCAAGTGCTCATGCAGCTCAGAAAAAGGTCTCTCTCCTAGTGAAATTACTTTTTAACTTTTTTTAGTGAGATTTGTAACCCATCTTTTTTCTTGTCTTTGTCTTATTTTTGGAGAAGGTAAGCTTAGTTATTCATTCACCTGTTGCACACTGCTTTAGTTTAGGTGTTCTGATCTAAGGCATCTTCTCACCATACCCCATCCCTTTGACTTTTCTGTTCCTATTTCCACTATAGATATGGGTATAGAGCAGGTATTCTGCTCTGTTATTATGTTTTTTATATTTATTCCCTTTTTTTCTGCTAGCATACATTCTGCAATAGCAGAAAACATGTCTGTTTAACCTTTTTAAGCTTGGCCACATAGTGAGTGCTTAGTAAATATTTGAATGAATGAATAATGGATTAATTAATTTTTGGCTTTATTTTATTTGTACCTATTTTTAATTTCTGCCTCAAGTTCTTTTTGCAAATGGGTAGGGTAGATATAAATAAGATACAAAAATGCTATAGATATGGGCTTCTTATATCTAACCTCTTAAATTGTTAGTTTCTTTATAAATAAAGAGAACATGATATTATAATAATAACCATAATTTATCAAATGCCTACTATAAGTACTGAAAACTTCCCCTTACCTGGATCTCTCTCAGCACCATTGCTGGTGTTATTTCTCATTTGGAAGGTACTTTCATCAGAACTTCTGCTAGCTGTCTTTTCTCATCATTTACATCTCAGCTCAATGCTCGTGTTACCTCTTCAGAGTCTTCCTTGATCACTTTTAGCTACAGTTTCTCTCTCATTTTTTTTCTGGAAAGTTTTCTCTTAAACGATGAGGCAGTGTTGGTCTTTCCACTCTAATAGTTCTTTGAATTCATCATTATAATCTTAAAATATTGTATTTTAAGAATTTTTTTTTTTGAGTTGGAGTCTCAGACTGGAGTGCAGTGGCATGCTCCCAGCCACCGCCGCCCCAACATGCTGGGCTCAGGCGATCCTCCCGCCTCAGCCTTCCAAGTAGCTGGAACTACAGGCGTGCACTACCGCGCCCAGCTGATTTTTTATTTATTGTTGGGACGAGGTCTCGCCACGTTGCCTGTGTGGGTCTCAAACCCATGGGCTCAGGCAATCCACTCGCCTGGGCCTCCCAAAGTGCTGGGATTACAGGCTGAGCCACCAAGCCTGACCTAAAAGAATTGTTAATATGGTGTTTGTTTATTCATCTCTTTCACCTACTAGTGTATAAGTTCCAAAGGGGCAGATGGTATTTTATTTTTATTTGAATTCCCATTGCCTAGTACATGATGGCGTTAAGTAAATGTTTGTTTAATGAATGCAAAGCTTTCTGAATGTCATATGCAGAGAAGAACAACATATTTTTGTTTTCCTGATCTATTAATGGAAGTTGGAGTAGGTACTACAGAGGTGAATAAGTGTGTAGAGAAGAGTTAGCATTGTAGGCTTCAGACTGTTATCCTTAGAGAAGCCTGCTTGCAGAGTTAGTTCTTGGCTGGTAATCAGGCACTTAGATTCTGAAGGGTTCCCACCGTTCCTAACTGATGAGGATGACTCACTGTATTTAAACTATTTGTGCTAATAACATGGTTTATGCCAAACACCTGCTTTCTTTCTCTGAGTCTGCAATTTTGATACGTGCTAGGTAGAGGTTACTTCTATCACCAGCCCCAATGAAAACCTCAGGCATCGATTCTCTAAAGAGCTTTCCTGGTAGAAAACGTTTCACACATGTTGTTACGATTCACTGTTGAAAGAATATGTCCTGTGTGACTCAACCAAAAGAGGACTCTTGAAGGCTTGTGCCTGGTTTCTTCTGGACTTTGTCTCTTGCATTTGTCTCTTTTCTGATTTTGTTTTATACCCTTTTATTATAATGAATCTTGGCTGTGAGTATGCATGTGTGCTTAATCCCATGAATCTGCCTAGTGAGTCATTGCTTCTTGGGGATGATCTTGAAGACCCCTGACATAATAAGATAGGTAAATACTTCTTGTCGGTAATTGGGAGAAGATGACAAATAATAAGAAAAATATTATGAACTAATATTCCAGTCAGATAATTAAAATTGACTGATAACTAAAGTGTCTAAGTAGCTACTTTAGATTCAGTGTTCAGCAAAAAATTTCCCTGAGGAGGTGGTATTTAAAGTAAGATCTGAGACAGGAGGAAGCCAGCCATTGGAAGATGGGGGAGGAGCATTTCAAGAGAGGGGAGAGTTGGTGCAGAGCATTAGTGCAGAGTTAGTGCAGAGGTTCAAAGGTGAAAGTGTGCTTGGTGTGTTTGAATAAAAGAGGACAGATGACTGGGGTGAAGGGTAGGGGACAAACAAGAGTTATACAAGATAGGTATAGATAAGGAGCCAGAAGACATCATGTAAGTTTCTATAATCTATAGTGAGAAGCTTTTTGTTTTGTTTTTGAATGCATTGTGAAGCCTTTGAAGGGTTTTAAGCTGGGGAGGGCCATAGACTTGATTCATGGTTCCAAGACACCACTCCAGCTGTATATATGAAGAATGAATTTAAAGTGGAGCAGAGATAAAGGGAGATCATTTGGGAGACCCTTACAGTATTCTCTGGCAGAGATATTGGGGACTTGGATTATGGCTATGGTTTGGAGAGAGAGAAAAAGGATAGATATGAGATGTGTTTTGGAAGTGAGTAGAGTTTGGTATTAAATATAGTTAGTGAGGGTAAAAGGTATCAATAATAATTTGTAGATTTTTAGTTTGAACAACTTGGTAAATACTGTTGTAACTTATGAAAATGGGGAGAACTGAGACAAATACAAGTATGGGAAAACATTAAGAGTTTTGTTTTGAACTCCTTTTAGATATCTAAATGGCAGTATCTAGTAGGCAGTTGAGGTGTAGGTTATTAAGATGTTACTTATTTTATTCATAAAGGATTTATGGAATGTTTACCAATTGCCAGCTACTCTGATGCAGTGAGGAGTGCAGTCCTGACTAGAACACAGTCGCTTAAGCAGTAATATTCAGGCATTACAGAGAGATGCATGTTTTCATAGGGCTAAGTGGAGGATGCTTAGCAGGTCTAGCAAAATGGTACTTTCATCTCAAGATCTTGAATTTTACTCCAAAATCCATTATTTTGTGTTGCTTTTGCAATTCTACTTTTACTGCTCACTTTTTCAGTTTTAAGGCCTTTATTTGTTAGAGCTGGTCAGTATTAAAGACTAACCTGCTTTTTCCCCCCTTGTGTTTTATATTTGACAGTCTTCTCATCAGTTAATGTGCTTTCCCTTAAGTAGAACCATTTCCTCTAGATTTTACATTTCCCTTCCACCTCTGGATGGATCAATTGGAAATATGTACCCATCTTTCTCTCTCTCCCTGCCTTCTACTTTCCCTGTCCACATACCTGCACATGTATACATATACATACATAATATCCACATACATACACATGTACATATACACACACGTACATATGTATCACAGACATGAATAGTTAGTTATTGTCTTACCATGTTACTCTGTCTTCACCATGCCTACTTGTCTGGTTTGCTTAATAACTGTGTTCCTGTAGACATATGGACTTAAGGAGGATATGGTGCAAAAATCTGAATGCAGGTGTGAGCCTGGCTTCACTGTTACTTGATTGACTGCCTGGTTTATGTGGTGCTTTGGCTCATGTTGTGGTCATTTCCCCTTGAGACTTTGTGACTATTTTCCTTGTTAGGGTTCTATGCTTGGTTGAAGATGGTGATCTGCCCAGTTAGAGAAGGACTCAAACATCTGATAAGGCAGATGTCAGCAAGCTCCTTTTCCATCCATTAATTAAATTTGAGCTATTCTGATGGGTTCTTTCTTCTCTCGAACTGTGTTGCTTCTAATTACCTCCAACCTTTGCTTAATTTTTTTCTTGTAATTGATTAACTGCCTTTGAAAAAGTCATTCTTTGTATGTTTAAAAATCATTCTTTCTGTAGCTATTTATATATATTCTTTTTTTTTTTTTTTTTTTATTATGTTATTGTGGGGTACAGTTAGGGGTTAGGCATACAAAAATATTTCGTTCAGGTACCCTTGTTGATAAGAGGTGTCTCCCCATCCTCAGATAGATACCCACCACCATTAATCCCAT
>CAUYQG010219193.1:0-14090 GCA_963574415.1 Tarsius wallacei | reverse complement strand
TTTGTTATTTATTTCATTCACAGTATTCTTTATTACTGTTATCTCATTTATCAGCTCCTTTCTAGTTTCTTTTGTCTCTCCTCAATTCTTTTTAATCTCTCCATTAATGTCTTGATATCTAGGTTTGTAGTTTGAGACCAGACATTCTGGGGGCTCTTCATTGTTTGCATTCCAAAGTCAGTTTTCTCAGTGTCTGCCCTCCCAGGGTTCTGGGAGAGACCCATATTCTTCTTTTGTTTTTTCTTCATTTGTGTAGCTTTTTATCTTTCTCCCCCATTCCATCCCCTTCTTTAATTCTGTTTTTCAGGGAAGGTGGGGTTACTTTTGCTTCACTTGTGCAATCTCCTGTTCTTCCTTATGAGGGTCCTCTGGCCTTGTTCACTTTTGAGGTTGGAGTGTGGGCTGCGGGCTGTACTTTTTGCAGTTTTGAGGTTTAATTGAGGGGGATGCTGTGATTCACAATCGATCTGCTGATTTCAGCATCCACCAACAGGTGTATGGACACACTGGAACCTATTTCCCACTGCCTTACAATCTGTCTGTGCAGTGGAATGTAGGTTTGGTCCCTGGAACAAAAGGAGGTACGAAAGATGAAAATAATGGAGGAAGGGGGGGTCAATAGGAAGTTAGAAAGAGAGAAGAGTGAGAGGGAAAACAGACATACATACCAACTAATAGGTGAAAAAGAGACACAAGGCCGGAGAGTAGTAAAAAAACATGCAAGGAAAATTTCCTAAAGAATACTGGTAGCTACACAAAGACAGACCAATAAAATCATGCCTTTTGATGCGCTTTGCCTAACACAAACAGATAGTGTAAGTCAATAAGCAAACAAAAGTGAGCAACACAGTCAAAGTGATAAAATCAAAAGTCAAAATAAGAAATGAGACAAGCTCTGGAATCTTTCCTGAATGTCTAAAGTCTCTTCAGCTCTGATCTCCAGCCTCTCCCCTTACTTTCACTGCAGCCAGCTAAATTTACTGCAGCTTGGGTTGCTTCTTTTAGCCTGCTGCCTGGGAAGTCTGTGACGCTTAGTTGCCTTTGTCTGATTCAGCATAGGGGAGGGGCTTTGTCTGCTGTTTAGCGATGTTACCTTAGGAACCGAGGTGGAGGTTGCTCATAGGTGGGCGGGGCGATGCAAATCTCTGCCTGGAAAATTGCCAAGGTGGCAGTTTCACTTTCGCTGATCCTTTCTCTCCGCTCGTCTGGGTCCCTGGACAATCCACTATGACGGACTGTGGTGGCATGGGAGGCACTGGGGATCAGCTGCTCAGCTGGGTGCTGGATCCGGGGCACCACCAGTGGGCTGGGGTGGAGGAGGGGGTTGGGAGTTCCCTCCTCTGGAGCTGAGAGCCTCGGATCAGCACCTCCTCAAGATATGCTGTTCCCTTACACAAGCATGGGGTCGCACGCTGAGTTCCTCAGCCAGGGTGGGCCCAGAGCTCCAGAGCCCCAGAGCTCCAAAACTCCAAAGGTCAGGCAGTGAGTGGGGAGGGTAGCCCTGGATCGCTCACAGGGTATTTCAGCCAGAAATGGAATCGGTATCTCTGAGGGGTGGGCGACCAGAATCTCCCTGGGTGAACGGCAGCTTGGTCTGCGCAAGACGATGTAGCCAGGGAGGCGAGACCCGAGACTCCCGCGCTCAGAATTCACATATAGTGGAGCAGGGGCAGCCGGGGGCCCCCAATATGCGGCTCTGCATGGGACCGAGGGTCCCCGGGCCTCGGACCAGTGCAGCTGGCGGTGGGCAAGTGGGTGGGGGAAGGAAAGCAAGAGTCTTTTTGGGAACTCACGTTTGGAGAATCTCACAATTCCACCTATGCCGTCGCCACCTTACCGGAACTCCCCCCTCTTTTTTTCAATAATATCTAACTAATTAAAATTCATGAAAGTGTAAATATTAGTATAAATCTTACAGATACAAAAAGAGTTATAATGAATCCTATAAACTAGTGGATTTGATAACTTAGATGACATGTACAAACTCCTAAAATCACAAACTACCAAAACTGATAAAAATAGGAAAATCTTACAAATCTACAACAATTAAAATGATTGAGTGAGTAATCAAATACCTCACCACAAGTTAAGGGCCAAGACTATATGGCTTCATTGTTAATCTCCAATATAAAATGGCATTTATCTCAGGAAGATCAGGGTGATTCAACATTAAAAAAATCAATGTAATGGACCAGAATATAAGAACTCTTACAAGCACAAACAACTGAACTAAAAATTGGGCAAGGAACTTCAATAGATATTTGTCCAAAGGAGATATATGAATGGCCAATAAGCACTTGGAAAGATGCTCACTACTAATCAATAGAGAAATGCAAATCAAATCCTCAGTGAAATACCACTTCACACTCACTAGGATGGCTATAATAATTTTTAAATCCATAAGATAGTGTGTTAGTGAGGACATGGAGAAATTGTATCCCTTGTACACTTGTTGGTGGAAATGTAAAATGGTGCAAGTCTTGTGGAAAACAGTTTGGCATTTCCTGAGAAATTTAAACATACAATTACTATATGACCCAGCAATTCAATTCCTAGATGTGAAATCTTTTTTAAAAAAGAAGTGAAAAGAGCTATTCAAACACATTTAAAAAGAAAATTAGATTCAGGGAGTTCATGTGCAGGTTTTTTATATAGATATATTGAGTAATGATGGGGCTAGGGTTTCTATTGAACCCATCATTCAAATAGTGAGCACAGTACCCAATAGTTTTTTTTCAACTTTTGCCTCCCTCCCTCCCACCTCCTTTGAAGTCCCCAGTATCTATTGTTTTCATCCTTATGTTCATGTATACCCATTGTTCAGCTCCCACTTATAAGTGAAAATATCTTGTATATTGTTTTCTGTTTCTTCTTAATTCATTTAGGAGAATGGCCTCCAATTGCATCCATGTTGCTGCAAAGGACATGATTTGATTTATTTAGTGGATTCATAGAATTTTATTTATTTAGTGGCTGCATGGTATATATGTACCATATTTTCTGTGGGTCGCAGATCCACGTCTCTGAGGGCTACCACTAGAATAGGGGCGGGGTCGAGGTCGGGCAGAGCCTGTTTCCCCAGTCCAAAGCTGTCATCTTTGTAGTCTGTCTTCCGTTGCTAGGGCGCTGCCGCTCTGTGTGGGTAGAAGTTGTTGGGCCCACCCATTTTGAAAGTCTGAACAGGGTCACTTTCAGCGAGGGTGGAGCTGCCAGACAGCGCCCAAAGCACTTTAAACTGGAAGAACCACTGCCGCATCCACAACAGTTTACAGGGTATGGAGGGGGGAGGTGACCTTTTCTTCATGTCACTTCCGGGTATCAGTGCCGTCTCCTCCTGAGGTTGGTGCAGAACCTGCTTTTCCTTTGTCCTCAGGGGAGCTTTGGCAGACTGTGTTCCCCTCTCCCTTAGGGACAGCTGGCATGAAGGGTTAGTTTTGCAGGGGGCCCATAACTTCTCAGAGGACCCACGGGTTTGTTGTGTTTGCCAAAGCCAGAGTGGTTTGTGGGATATGTTTGCAGGTGGTCTGATGGTGCAATGGCTCAAGAAGGGAGGATCACCAGGCAGTCTGATGGTGCAATGGCTCAAGAAGGGAGGATCACCAGGCAGTGACACCACAGGTGCACAACCAGTATAGCCCCACCATCTCATTTTGGGCCTGAAGGGTGTGCAGCAGGCTGCATGAACTGACCACCTGCTTCTCTGTTCCCAGAAAGTTGTCTAATTGCCACAGACAGTGTTGCCCTGGGTCACGAGGTCAGAGGCTCCCCAGCAGTTTAGAGGTCAGCAAATTGTCAGAGGTGAGGCCTGTGAGTTCCTCTGGGGTCAATCTCAGCTGGACTCTTGCTACTTTCTTTTTCTGCACCCCAGCTTCTTCTAATGCATGCTCCCACGGGTTCTAATGTTCTTCCCTATGTTTCTGGTCACCAGGAATATTGACCTCTCTGAAAACTGGCATGCATGTTCCTAGTCAGCCATCTTGAAAAATTTTACAATACCTATCAGATGGAAAAACCCAAATGTCCATCAACCTAATAAATGGATAAATAATATTAGTTCTATCCATACAGTGGAATATTATTCAACAATAAATAGGAATGAAGTACTGGTACATGCTGTAACATGCATAAAAAGTATCCTGCTGAATAAAAAATCCAGACACGAAATGTCACATATTGTATGATTCCATTTTTGTGAAATGTCCATAGTAAGGAACTCCATACAGACAGAAAGACTAGTGCTTGACAAATGTTTTGGGGTGGGAATTGGGACTGTTTCCTAGTGTATTCATGCCTTTTTTGGGGTGATGAAAATGTTTGGCACTAGATGGAAATGATGTTTGGATAACATTGAGAATGTACTAAATACCACTGAAGTATATAATTAAAATGATTAATTTTGTGTCATGTGAATTTTATCTTAACATTTAAAAAGTATTTTCTTTTTTTACTTTTATTTTTTAATTCACAAGTAAAAATTGTTTATATTTATGATGCACAACATGTTTTGTTATATGTATACATTGTAGAATTGCTAAATCAAGTTAGTTGACATATCTTTTACCTCACATATTTATCATTTTTTGTAGTGAGAACACTTAAAATCTAGTCAGCAATTTTCAAGTCTACAATACATTGTTATTAACTATAGTTAACATGTTGTACAATAGATCTCTTGAACTTATTTCTCTTGTCTGATTAAAAGTTTGTATCCTTTGACCAACTTCTTTCCAGTCTTGTCTTGTTCCTAACATTAAAGGAAAAGCTTTCAACTTTTCACCATTGAATATAAATGTTAGCTGTGGGCTTTTGAAATTTGGCCTCTATTGTGTTAAGATACATTCCTGCTATAACTAATTTGTTGAGAGCTTTTTTTTTCATCATAAAAAGATGTTGAATTTTGCCAAATGCATTCTTCTGCATCTATGAAATCTAAATTCCAATGACAATTTTCACAGAACTAGAATAAACAATCCTAAAATTCATATGGACACACAGTCATACCAGAGTCTAGCCAGACAATGGCCAATGGTTTCAAAAACATTCATATGTAACAACAAAAACCAAACCCAAATAGCCAAAGCGATCTTGAACAAAAAGAACAAAGCTTGAGGCAATACAGTACCTGACTTAAAAATGTACTACGAAACTATAGTAATCAAAACAGCATGGTACTGGCATTAAAAACAGGCATATAAACCAATGGAACAGAATAAAAAGCATATAAATTCATGAATTTATGATGATGTGATTTTTAACAAAGATGCAGAGATCACACAATGGAGTAAGGATAGTCCCTTTAACAATTGGTATTTAGAAAATTGGATATCCACATGCAGCAAAATGAAATTACACCCTTATTTTACATCACATACAAAAATCAATTAAAATACATTAAAGGCATAAGCAGAGAACTTGAAACTATAAACCTCTTAGAAGAAAACTTAGGGAGAACATTGATCTGGGCAATGATTTTTGATATTTGAATATGATACCAAAAGCACAGGCAACAAAAGCAAAAATAAACAAATTAAAAAGCTTCTGCATGGAAACAAGTAGTCATCAGTTGAAAAGCAACTTATGGTACAAAAAAAATATTTGCAAACCTATACATCTGATAAGGAGTTAATATCCAAAATGTATAAGGAACTCCTATAAGTCAATAGAAATAAAGCAAACAATCTGACTGAAACATGGACAAAGGAACTGAATAGACATTTTACCAAACAAGCATTCATATGGCCGACAGAACAGGTATATGGAAAGCTGCTCGGGTCAAAGAAGTTGCTTCTCAATGTGAATCTATGCACTGTGTATAAGTTTTTTAAAAAAAGCTGTTCAACATCACTAATTATGAGGAGAAAACAAATCAAAACCATAGTGATTTTTTTATATCACACCTGTTTGGATGGTCACTCTAAAAAAAAAAAAATTACCAAGTGTTGACAAGGATTTGGAGAAAAGGGAACCTTTGTGCACCATTTCAGGGAATGTAAAATGGTAAAGCTGCTATTGAAAACAGTATGGAAGTTCTTCAAAAAATTAAAAATGAAAATACCATCAGATCCAGCAATACTACTACTAAGTATTTATCTAAAGAATAGAAATCAGTATCTCAAGGATATATCTGCACTCCTATATTTATTGCAATCCCATATTTATTGCTCACAATAGCCAAGAGGTGAGCACAACCCTGATGTCCATCAATAGATAAATGGATAAAGAAAATGTGATATATGCAAATAATAGATTATTATTCAACTATAAAAAAAGAAGGAAACCTTGTCATGTGCTACAACATGGATAAACCTTGAGAACATTATGCTAAGTAAAACAAGCCAGTCATAGAAGAACAAGTAGTGCATGATTCTGGTTATATGAGGTATCTAGAGTAGTCAAACTCATTAAATCAGACAGTAGAATGGTGGATGCCAGGGACTGGGGGTAGGAGAAAATGGTGAGTTTTTATTCACTGGGTGTAAAATTTCAGTCATGCAATATGAAACATTCTAGAAATAATGCTGTGCTTGTAGTTAACAATACTGTACTTAAAACTGGTGATGGGTGTTTTACTAGCTTAAAAATTTGCCAAGATTGTAGAGCTCTTGTTGCATGTTTTTTTTTTTTTTACCACAATAAAAAATAAAAAAGGTGAATGAGAAAAGTCTTAAATAAATTCAAACCGTTTATTAAGTGCCAACTATTTTCTATGCCTGTTATATAATGCCACATATATTTAATACAATATACTTATTATAACATATAACACATTTAATATAATATAACCTGCAATGTAGCCTGCCATCAAGGACTCACAATATAATGGGAGGGACAGATACATAAACAAGTAATAGAAGGGTATTAAGTGATATAGTAGAAGTAAGGAAGAGATGTCATGAGGAATTAGAGGAAAAACAAAACAAAACATTTAAATCTACCCAGATATATGAAAGGAGAAACATTTTCTTAGAAAAGGTACCACTTGATTTTTTTTTAAAGGATTACTAGGTAAAGTGGGCGGATGAGGTGAAAAAAGTAAATGGGCATTTTAGGCAGAAAGGAAATTATGCAAAGATAAGGAGTCAATAAATATAATGACACTTTGGGAGAGTTGTATGTAGTTTGGCATGCCTGAAGTACACAGTAGGGGTGGAGTCACCAGAGATGATATTGCAAAGATAGTCAGAGGCCAGATTGTAAAGTTCCTGTGCTCCTTACCTACTAGTAGACAACAGGTCAGGCAAAGAAACTTTGGCCAGGGCAGAGATATTTGGAATAAAATATAGAGAAGAGTTTAATAATTATTTTGGATATAAATGGCAGCAGCAATGAATATTCCAAATATGAAATTAAGGAAAAAAAATTTCTGGAGATATAGCACATTTTGTGGGAGATGAGGTAAACTTGGTGCATGTTGCACTTGCTGTGTTTGTGGGACCTCCAGATTGGGTTCCTTAGTTCCAGCACTATTTGTCCTTATTGGCTGAGTAATTTTTTGTTCTATGGTACTATCAGGTGCATTGTCAGATATTTAGCAGCACCTTTGGCCTCTACTCAATAGGTTCTAGTAACACCCACCACTAGTTTTGACAGCCAAAAATGTCTCCAGATATTTCCAATGTTCTCTGTCAGGTTGGGAGAAAATTGCCCATGAATTAGAACCACTAGAATATATACAGTAAGTGGTTGAATAGACTGCAGTGTATACCAGGGGAGTAGTTAGAATTAAATATTTGAGATTCATTCAGTAGCTGAAACTTTAGGCAAATACGAGATCATTTAGAATGTGCATTGAGAAGAAAGCAGAAAACAGAACCCTCTGAAAGACATCTATTTGCTTCTCCTCCAAATCTAGTCTCAATTATTACATTTCAGTGAGCTCCCTCTACTTTAAGATGGGAGACACAATGATATATGTCAGTTTTCTTTGGTGTTCTCTTCTCCCCACAAACTCTAATGTCTTTTTATCTTTTTATGTGTTCACCTATTTCTTCTAAGGATATTTTTCTTAAAATGCATCTTCGGACCAAATTCATTTATTCCATTCATTCCTTTGCTTCAAGTTCTTTGTTGATGATAATGTGTTCAACATTGCTTTGTACCAACTGACATAGTGTACCTAGGCTCTTAATAAATCTAAGTAGATAATAATTTGCATATGATGCTCTGCATTGCATATCTGAAGTCCTTCTATCCCTCCCTCTTCAAATATTCCTGCTAACTTAGTCAACACTTTGAAATATTATGCAATATTGCTATAGTTGTCTTATTATTTGAGTAGTCTGAGCTCTGTCTTTAAAAAGTAATTTTCTTAGCAACTGTGTACTGTTAAATACTAGCAGTAGCACATTATAGCTCTTTGAGTCCAGTGTAGTCATTGGGTTACTTCCAATGAAATAAGAATTAATTGTATAATTTATTTTACTACATGGACAAGATCTTAAGTATTGCCTAACATAATTTCTATTCCATTCTAGTTGGTAATGTCAGAGAATTTAACGCCCCAGATTAAAAGGACAAAAATAGAACTATCTTTAAAAAATCTAGACTAGGAAGCAGTATGACTCTATCAATATGATCTTGAGAAATTTACATATCTTTTTTGGAACTCACTTTCCTCTGTTGCAACATGAAGTGATTACACTACCTCAGATGTCTCAACCCTGGGTATACATTAGAATCACTAGAGGAACATATTAAAAAATCTATCCCTACCTTAGAACAATTGTGTTAGAATAGCTAGGGCGTAGTTTTTTACCCTACAAATTGGTAAATGCATCTGATATTTTCTTAAAAAATGATTTTAAAAATGTTTCTGTGGTACTTCCAATATACAGTCAGGGTTGACTACCACTGTACTTCACTATCTTTAAATTACCTTGATTCTGGTGTGTGCGTAAGCTAAAACTTTTTGTGTAAAACTTTTTGTGTATCTCTGAATTTCTAATAAAAGTTAAGCAGTAATGTCTCAATATACAAATACTGTTTTATATTTAATTTTCCAAGAACATAGCTTATGTCAAAGTATGGTAAAGTTACATATATAGCTTATATATCATGTACTTAATTACATATATCTTTGTAAATTTTTATGGCAAATATATTTTTTCTCTTTCAGCTAAATTATAAACAGTATGAAAGCAAAGCTCATATTATTTATTTTTTAGAATCCTCCATAGCAATTATAGAAGTTATCTGTATGCAGTAAGTTCTAAATAGATATTTGCTGAAAGAATAAACTGAATACTGTAGTCCCCCCTTACCTGCAGTTTTGCTTTCCATGGTTTGTTACCTATGGTTGACTGTGATCTGAAAATAGGTAAGTACAATACAATAAGATATTTTAAGAGAGATAAAGAGAGACCACATTTACAAATTTTTTATTACAGTCTATTGTTATAATTGGTCTATTTTATTATTAGTTATTGTTAACACCTTACTGTAAAAAAATTATAAATTAAACTTTATCATAGGTATGTATGTTTAGGAAAAAACATAGTATGTATAGGATTTGGTACTATTCAGTTTCAGACATTCACTGGGGGTCTTGGAACATATCTCACTTGGATAAGGGTGTGCAATTCTTTATGTTGACAAATTGCACTGTAGTGCAGTAACCCCAAATCTGAGAGGGCTTGCACATAATATTCTTGAGCTCTTCCAAAAAAGTCACCAAGAGGTCCTGCAGAGAAAGACATTGGTTTATTAGCACCAATGACAGCTGGTCGATAAAGCATCTGCCTCTTGGGACAGTACAGCAAGCAATTTTATAACCAAGCAAATTAATTATTCAAATTGCTATACAGTGCTTATAATTACATTGATTAAGGGTGCCACCTACATTGTTCTAGGCTTTGCTTGATAATCTGAATCCTGTAACTCATTACTGGGATTATGTATATTCTTCAGAGACCAGCTTTGGCCAGAGGCTGCTTCCTGAGGGAGGGGGTAGAAAGAAGCCAGGTATAGGGGGGAAAGAGTCTATGTCTGGACAGTTGCCTCACACCCCACCCCTACACTGACTTTTTTCCACCCTTACGATCTTCATGTAACTTTTATCTTCCACATGTTCCCTGAGGAGGAAACATGAGTCCAACATGGTATCCATATCCCACATATGCAATAAAGGGCACAGGAGCTGAATAGCAAAATTGCTACAGTGAATATAACACCTATGATTACATTTTGCCAAAAAGAAAAAGCTTAGTGATCCAAACCACTTGAAGAAGGAGTCTTAGGTTAAGGCTGATAAGATACATGGTTGAAAGGAACAAACAAAGGTAGATCCTGATTATCAGGTAAAACACAAGCAACATTCCTGTCCTGTAACACTACTGTGGCACTTTGAGAGGCCTGCCAAGCCTGGAATTACCATGCTGTATCAGACCTGGGAGCCCTTTTGCCCATAACATGAAAAGATAATAGGGATGTCCTGAACTGCTACATAGAAGTGATAATAGTCCCCCTTTGAATATTTGAGACCTCGGGTTGTTACACTTAACAGTATTTGTCCACTTTCCCATAACCATAGGATGAACATCCAATTCCCTTTCCCCAGGGAGCACCAACAGGGTTCGGATAGAACTTGCCAGAGCCAATGAAGAATATTCTCTCTGGTTACTGTGTCTTGTGGGGTGAGCAGCAACAAGTTATTCTCACTTCCCCAGCTTGGTTGCAAGAATGATTCTTGCATCCAGATTTACATCCTTAGAGGTGTTGCCTATGGTTGAGTCAGCACGTCTAGGCGTGCTAGACACCCAGCACTCTCTTGAGAGTACAGATTACTTCATACAATCAGGTTGTCCACTCCAGCAACGAGTGTTGCTACATATCTTGGCCCTTCAGGAGCTTGTTCATGATTGTCCATTGCTGCTGGTGCCATGGTGGCATCCACAGTGTCAGTCCTTTGAACACTGCCCGGCTGTATGTGCAAATTGTCAGTGGGCTTGACTCTTTGGATATCAACAACCACACTGCCCATGACCCTTCCCACTGACTGCTTTCTCGGGTCCTGATTTTCATCCAGATAGTCTGTTTTTGGCTGGTTGCCCCAAACATGATCTTTCTGTATACCAGGGCTCTTTTGGGATAGGTGATATTCTCTCTCTAACAGGTGATGGGGTAATAACTGCTCTGCCTGTTGCTCACCTGTATCGACAAACATTATTAACCCTAGGAACTGCTGCAGATATGCTTGACATTTGGTCAGGGTCATCATCTGTGTGGCTGAACTTTGGGGCCTATGAGAGATGTCATGGATCCATCCCTCTATGTGAGGGTCATGTAGACAGTTACCAGAGTTTGTCTGGTGATTGGCTTCGTTGCCAAGAGAGCTTGATAATACTGCATTGACTTGCTGTTTGATGGGGCTGTAGTGGGCCTCAGTGCCTTTCCAAGTCTGTGACCAAAAGCCAATGAGAGGTCGAGCTTTCTTTCCCCTGCTGCTGCCAGAGCCCCCAAGTATATCCCTTTTGGGTAACATTTACATCTAATTCATGGAGAAGGGATTGGTTTAGAATGCCCAATGCCTGGATGGCATTCACAGCACTTTTGGCAGTACTGAATGCCTGTTGACACTCCCCTGCCCAGTTCCACTAGGATCCCTCTTTGGTTAATTTATACAAGGGTCAACCGTCTGTGCTAAACTAGGGAAAATGCCCTCCAATACCCCAAAATGCCACAAAATTTCTGCAGCTGTTTTGGCAGCATCTGGTGGGGAATATTCTAGATCTTGTACATAACTGCTGAAGGTCCTTTCCCTTGCAAATGTTCAATCAGCCAGGGTGCTGCCTGCTCTAGGTCTGTAAGAAAATCAGAAGTAAGCATGACATCATCTATACAATGAAACAGAGACACTGATGCCCGTTGCCTCCAACATTTTGTATCTTGAACGACCATGCCATGACATAACATAGAGCTGTGCAAATACCCCATCGGGGCTGTACAAATACCCCATCTGCTCTGCGAATGTCTATAGTCTTTCTTCCTAGACAATCTGCATGAATATCAAGACTAAAGAAAGCATTAGCCAACAGCAAAACGATTCCAGCATAAACAAAATCTTAGTGTGTATTCCAAACTGGGATTCACTCTGAGCTCTGTCTGCACCATGGCCATGAGGAGAGTTGCACCAACCAGTACAGGCCTTTAGGGACCCTGCACACTCCAGCTCTGCCCCACAGCTGCCTACCTGCTCACTCTTACTTTGGGGGTGGAGGGTGGGAATCTCCTTTTTACTGGAGATCCACTGCAGTACCCAGACCTCAGTCCTCTTTTCCAAGACGGATTGGTAGCACTTTTCTTTGTAGAGTTGTTTTCATAATTCCACCAACACCACATTGGGTTTGCCTATTTAAATTATCTTGCTAGGATCCACCCCTGCCTTAATTAAATGTATCTACATTTGCTGGCTAGTTACCTTTATGGTACCTTCTGAATATTTTTTCCTTTTGAGTTCTCTCTTACCTTTCAAACTCCCCATTTCTGCCTAGTCAAATCCTTTTATCTCAGGTTTGCTATTGCTTGTGCAGCCTTCCCTACAATCCCATCTACTCGCAGGGATAGCACAAATATCAGAGTTCTGTAAGAGGAGGATGGGGCTGACTGCAATACCTTATCTTTTATTCCAGCCATAAATGATAGTGCCTCTGCCTCTTCAAAGAGGATCTACATATATGGCGTGACTCATCCCCAACTCCCAGAGGTAATCCTGTAGCTCCTCCATGTTGTTCCACCAAGGGAGGGAGAATGGGATGTCTCCCTAATTTGGCCAAGTGGCCCCACACCCAGCCATGAGCCATGTTAGAAGTGAAGCATTTTCTTCATGCTGCCCCCTCTATATATATGCTATCTCAGGGAGGGTAACCAAAGCCATCTTCATGAACTCATTTCCTGATAGTACCTTGCCATCAGCTCCAGTATCCCATAACCTTAACAGGCAGCCAACTAGGCTTTCCTTCCCCTTCTGCCTAAATTTTGCTGCCAGCTCTATCAGCTCCACTGAAGTATATGGGCACACACTCATGCGGATTTACTGCAAGGGTGTCATAGGTGTGCTGGATCTTAGCCCTCCATTGTGTCTTTATTTTCTAAATAATCACCAGCCAAGCCCTTGTCTCTGGGGGCTCTTCTACCTTCTCTGCCACTTCTACTTCATTCTTCTCTTCTGAGGAATCTAATTACTCTGTGAGGTCCTATGTTTGTGGGTCCCGTTTCCTGTGGGCTACCACAGTGTGGATACATACCATAAGCAACTGTTTTCTTTTTACTTTCACAAAGTGTCATGCTAAATCATGTAGCTGGTCATTAGTCTGCTCCAGCTGGCAATTTTACATGTCCGTGACTTCTGCCTGAGTTAACTGAGTGTCTCTTTCCAATCTTAATTCCTCCTACAAGTTTTGTACCTGGCTCCTAGTGGCTGTTTCCTGTTCGATTGCCATGCAGGGAGTATAAAGCAGTAGCCATGCCACAGCCACTGGACTGTACAGCTATCTGTTTTCTTCTGAAATTATGTCTTCTCATCAGCTGCTTTCAATAATTCCAGCAGTCTGGCTGGCATTTCTAAGTCATCCCTGCACTCACACAGTGGCCCCCAGCTAATTGTCAAGCTGGCAGCTTTGAACCACATCATACTATTGTTGCACCCTGGTATTTTCCCCATCTACATTTCTCCCTCCTCTGTCTCCCCACAGCTGCTACAATGGGGTCTTCTCTGGAATATCATGCCATGACTATGTCAGTTATAACACGGTAACCCCAAATCTGAGAGGGCTTACATGTTATTTAACTATTCAAAGAAGTCATCTGGAGGTCCAGCAGGGAAACCCATTGCTTTATTAGAACTTACAGGAGGCACAGGTGGTGGCCAGTGGGTGAAGAAAGAACCTTCCCCTTGGAACAGTACGGCAAGCAATTTTTTTTTTTTTTTTGAGTTGGAGTCTCACTCCTTTGCCGAGACTGGAGTATAGTGGCATGCACGCTCACGGCCATCCCGGTCTCGACCTTCTGGGCTCCAGCAATCCTTCCGCCTCAGCCTTCCTAGTAGCCGGAGGTACAGACGCGCTATGTTTTATTTTATTGTAGATACGAGGTCT
>CAUYQG010219190.1:0-15144 GCA_963574415.1 Tarsius wallacei | reverse complement strand
CCAAGTAGCTGGAATTACAAGCGCGTGCTACCACGCCCAGCTAATTTTTTGATTTATTGTAGAGATGAGGTCTCGCTTGCCCAGGCGGGTCTCGAACCCGCGGGCTCAGGCTATCCACTCACCTCAGCCTCCCAAAGGCGCGGGATTACAGGCTGAGCCACCGAGCCCGGCTTGTGTAATGTATTAATGGAGTCACAGTGGTAACTGAACAAACTAGTTCACCATTCTGGATACACGAGTTTAATAATGTCGTAATTTGTGCAGCCATCTTGCTTGCTTTTTCCCTGTAAAATATGTATTGTATTACATTGGGGTATGAGTACATGTGTAAGTGTGTGATGATGGCGGTGGTGGTGCTGGAATATCTGTGTGTGTATGTGTGTGTGTGTGTGTGTGTGTGTGTGTGTGTGTGTGCACGCGCACGCACGTGTGTAGTAATTATGGTAGGACTGGTAGTGAATACCACATAACTGCTAAAAAAACTTCATGATTTTCATCTTGCTTTTCAATGTACATATTAATAATTATAGTTAAGCATTACTAAGGCTTTTTTCTGAAATACTTAACAAAAAATTAGATTATATTACTATTTGATATTTATATTTGCATTTCTTTTTGAAAAGACAATTAGTTAAATGCCAGGTGGTTATTTATACTATCTTTAGGCTCCCACTTTTTCTTATTGCTTTAAATTTGCTTATTTCTTGTGTAGGTAATTATTTGGGTATCAGCTATGTGTGTACATGTAATGCTTGTAATTTTTGTTTTTGAATTGAATATGCAACTGCCAATAAAGTTTTTTAGTCATATATACTGCTTCAGTTGTGAAGGAGACAAAAAAAAAAAGACCTCACCAAAGGTCCTTTTCCTTACTGTCTGGTACAAAAATATTTTATAGCATAAAGTTACTAAAAATAGCATCTTATTTTAGGAATATGATCTCTTTACTTGCTATGCTGCTAATGCATTGTTCTTTCTCTGAGTGAATTTACTCCAAGTTTGTTTGGTTACTTAGTAGCCACTTGTGGTTTGAGGTCATTGTATTTTCAAAATTCTTCTTAAATACAGTTATTTGACTTTCCATATAGCAGATTTCTGAATATCCTATTCTCTGATTTTGCAGAATAATTTCTAACATATATTAGCAGCAGTAAAAGATACTTCACAGAAAGACTCATACATATATTTAGCTGAAGGTAGGGATTGGGAATACTTTTTTAGCAAAAGTCTAATTGGAAGGTAACTATCTGTACCCACAAAGATCTGTTGTTTCAATAATTGGACAAGAGAATACATTATCTAGCATTTGAACACAACATTTAGCAGTAAGAGAACAATACATTTAGCAGTAAGGGAAAATGTGTATCAGTCTTGAAAACATGCAAGTGTGTTTTTTGTTTGTTTTGGTTTTTTTTCCCCATATGCAAGAAACACTTTTTGAATGGATGAAAGCTATTTGCAGGAGTAGGAAAGAATATTTGAGGAATCTGACAGTTTTCATGGCCATAGGATTGGTAAAATGTTAACATCTGACCAGTCTAAGTTTAAGAGAATTCTCAGGCAATCTCTTTCAGGTCCCCTTCCACTGCAGGAACTTTTCTGTCTTCTTAATAAATCCTGCTAGAAAAAAAAAAAAAGAGGATCCTCATACATTACTGGTAGAAGAGTAACTAGAACAATTACTTTTTAAGTGTAATTTCACAATATCAAATCACCTTGAAGATGTTTGCATTCTAGGGCCCAGCCATATTACTCCTAAGTATATATGCCTTAGAGAAGTTCTAGCCTACGCGCACAAGGAGCTAAAATGTTCATTGCTACTATTTTTATAACTTTCAAATCGCTTCTTTTACTGTTTTAAAATAATTAAAAAAAAAAGAAAATGAATGTGGAAACTAGACATATAAGGACAGTATATTCATATAATGGAATATTATACAGCAGTTAATACTAATAAACTACATGGGTTCTATAGACCAATATTAGAAATACTGAGACAGAATAGCAGGTTACAGAAGGCTCAGATCAATGTGATAGCACTTATATAAAGTTTAAAGCACCAAAAACAATATTGAGTGTGTGCACAAGGGCTTACAGTGAGGTATAAGAATATGCAAGAGGAGCCGGGCGTGGTGGCTCAAGCCTGTAATCCCAGCACTTTGGGAGGCCGAGGCAAGAGGATTACCTGAGTTCAGGGGTTCAAGACCAGCCTGGACGACTTGGTGAGACCTCATCTCTACGATAAATCAAAAAATTAGCTGGACATAGTGGCACATGCCTATGTTTCCAGCTACTCGGAAGGCTGAGGGAGAAGGATCACCTGAGCCCAGCAGGTCGAAGCGGCAGTGGCCGTGAGCGTGCCACTGCACTCCAGCCTTCGTGACAAAGTGAGGCTCCAACTCAAATATATATATATATATTTATATGCAAGATGGAAAAAAACCCCACAAAATTAAAGAATAGTGGTTATTCTTTCAGAAGAAAGGAGGGGCATGGGATCAGGTACACAGGGTGTGCTGGTACCTATTTCTGTAATATATCATTTCGTTTTTTAGAAAGACTAGCTGAGCAAGGCAGTGGTAAAGGAGGAAAAAAGTAAAATGGTTTCCTTACCACAAATGAATGAATAAGTAACAAATAAATATAGATGAAAGCAGATAGAGACATGTAACTTAATTTCGTGCACTTAATACAACAGAGATAAAGATGAAGATTGCTAAGTCTGCTAAAAATGATGATTCTTTATTCACTAGATTTAATCTTATTGGCTGCATTTAGTTGTGGAGGAGACCCAAAACAAAAAAAAGAAAAAGAAAAGTGACACGCTGAAAATATATTATCAAGCACTGTATTTAAAAGGTAAATCATATTAAGGACTTTTTAAGAATTTGGTTTTCTTGGCATGATACTTACCTATTAACACATAATCCTATAGTTTGACTTTGTCATATTTGGCTTTTAGGTCTGTTTTCGGGTAATCCCTGTTTCAGGGTGATGCTACCTGCTGGCTTCCAAAAGAGTTATTTTATCAGGAGTCTTCATAAATCCAACAAAATGATGGCTGCACTCACCTTTCCCACCCTCAACACTATGTCTCCTTCTTTTTTCTGCCTCATTCTGTCTTGTCATCAGTATTCACCCAGGCACAGAAGCTCAAATCTCCAGGCCCCACCCACCCGTCCCAGCTGCCCACTGGCTGTCTACCGCAGTCATCCTGCAGATCTGGCCCCCTTACTCTCTGTTCCTCCTTCCACAGCTTCCTCCCTTTGGGCACCAGCAGCACTGAATTGCCTAGGGTGAAAGCTATCCACACCCCATGACTCTGCACACACAGCCCCTCCCACACTCCTCCTCACTGGTCTGCCAGCTTGACTCCCAAGCGGCACAAGTGGTTCGTGTGATGTTCTGACCCTCTTGTCCCTCCTGCTCTGTCACAGTTCACACCGTACAGTGGCTGTCTTTCCTCTCTCCTAGACCGGTGCTCCCTGGAGGTAGGAATAATGTCCGAGACACCTCTGTCACCGTGTCTAATGCATTGCATGCACAATAAGTAAACTAAGGAATGATGGATAACTCAGATTTGGTACAAACTACTAATTTGTTCAAATGTTGTGTTATATCATTGGTAAAATCCTTAAGTGATTAAGTCTCCAGCTGAGTCCCAACCACATCCTCGTTTTCTGTTGTCATTTGGCTCCCCTTCATCTTCTGGGATTCCCTCTTTGTTCTCTCTCTGGTCCACCCTCTACATTCATCTGGACTGAAATAGTCATTTCCATGTACCTGGGCTGAGAAAATAATTGCAGACTTTTTTGCATGCAGTTACCTCAAAGGGTAGACCCTAGGCATTGTGCTAGGTTTTCTATAGCACCACATATTGCGAAGTCTAATTTGCAGCTATACAAATCCCTGACACATTGAAATTTAAAGAGGTTGTTAGCCTACAATGTTTACTCTACAAAATGTTTGCTGGAATTAAAAAAAATAGCCTTCCCCACTTCACAAAAATCATTGATTCTCTTTATACTGCTTCAGGGTTATACCATTAGAAATACTCCCCTACTTCCAGTGTAGGAATCTGGAATTTTGGTTGCTTAATCTTTTCCAGACATTTACAAGTGGGCTACAATGGGGCAGACATAGCTGTGGACAGTAAATCACACACAGATGTAACCTGTAACATTGAATTTTTTATCACCTGGCAGAACTTATTTTTGTCCGCATTCCACTGCTAGATCTAGTCCCAAGAAATATCTTTGGAAATGGAAAGATATGCATGGAAGTCAGGTGGCAAATGCCACCAACATACCTACTATTTGGAAGTCAGGAATGGAGTAGGCTACAGAAAAGGCAGATTTCATTAGCACCACCAAAATGAAACGCTCTAACTCAAGGCCTCTCTCTCTGTCCCTCTCTATCTCTCTACCTCTCTCAGATACACACCAGCCTTCTGCCGTACCTTCTGCCATACCTTCCTCCACGCCTGTACACAGGTTCTGGAAGTGAGTCCACCATGACCCAGGATTAAATGTTTTAGAAGGAATTAAAAACTAGGATCAGGCTCAGACAAGGGATGAAAAAGACAGAGACTAGTGATGAAACAGAATGAGGACAGAGGAGGAACTCTTTGGGCATGTGAAACAGAAGCAGAAGAAAGTGTAAGAAGGAAGGGGCACAGGTGTCCAAGGGGTTCTCACACAGCCATTGCAAGGAAATGCTCAGAGTTTTTGTGGCCAGGACATGATTGTTGCCAAAAGAGAAGAACTGTCAGGGATGACGTCAACCAAGAAAGGACAGAGCAGCCCTGCCGATGTTTGGGAAAGGGAAGCAATTCCCTTGGTGGGGCAGCTTTTTGTACCTAAGGGAAGTGCTAAGGTTAGTATTCTTATTTAAGAATGTATGAGGTTATTGAAATTACACATTATTATAAAAATAATAGTTGTGACATTTAGTGCTTCTTTGGATAATAAAGTTTACATTTAAAAATACTTAAAGGGTTCTTAAATCTAGAAGTAAATTTTTAAAAATTACCAGATGTGGTTGTTCACACCTACAATCCCAGCTCTTTGAGAGGCTGAGATGAAAAAAATCTCTTAAGGCGAGGAGTTCAAGACCAGCCTGAGCAACATAACAAGACTCTGCCTCTACAAAAAGTAAAAATTAGAAAAAATTAAAAAAAATTTTTTTAATCAAAGAATTTTTTAAACCCAGTCTTTAAAATAAAAATGGAGAAATGTGGCCATTAACTATAAAGATAAACTTTAGAGAAGGACCAAAGTTTTAAAAGCTTTAAAAAAATTCATTATATACGTTCTGATTAGTTTCAATCTACAAGAAAGTGGATTAATTTTTAAATGTTGACAGGTATAGTAAGATTAACTTTCTGTGATAGTTGTATAACTGGAGAATGATTATCTGAACCTAAATGCTTGGATATTTGTACACACACATTCACAATCAGACTAATTATCATCTATACTCCCATTGAGGGACAGCTGTGCACAGCACAGAGGCCCAAGTCCTGTAGACATCACATGAGGAGACACAGTTCTGACATGCACTTAATATTGCAATTCCCATTAAACAAGAGGATTAACTATAAGGCAACCTGACACAGAGAGACTTTCTTTTTTAACTGGAAAGATAATTACAGCAAAGACCTGTGTATATAAGTACAGAGAGAAAAGGCAAGTTGTCCATAAACAAAGGCAGAATAAATGGATTTGTCTTTGGCATGTAACTAAGACTGAAGTTACTTTAATAGAACAAGCTATATTTGCCCATTGTGCTTATGTCATTAAAATGTACAGGTCACAATACTGTGAACCACTGCATCACATTCTCCAACATACACATGCGCACACACACACACACACATGCACACACCATCGATTCTCACATAGTTTTTATATTAGCCATAAGGTCAATAACTAACTTCTGTTACTACTTTACTCTTAGTCTTCAGTGGACTGAGTCAGGGATTCCCACCCACATCTGACATTTATCTGACAGGCAAAAGCCAGCTGCTGTTCCATGATATACCGTTCATCAAAACTGCCTATTTTTAAAGTAAACCGTGTCCCCCAGAGAGTCAAGTGGGTTGCACATTCCACCATCACTTGTTACTAGTTCTTAGATTTTTCATTTTATTCCCAAAAGGTGTAGGTGCTTTGAAATAGAATGTTGTCCTTGACAGAGTCAACATGAGATTACATTCAACTCATGAAGATTATTCAACACACAAATATTTGCCAAAGAAGACTATTCCCATACAGCTTCAACAACATGCTTTTTTAGAACATTCATAAAAGTATTATTAATAACTATTATTGGTAAGCTGTGTTCACAAAGAAAAATATTCCACTATATCTATACATAAAGTCATAACGGAATGAGAACCACTAAAGAAGACAGGAGGGGAAAGATGGGCTAGCCCATGTTTCTCAAAATGTGGCATGCTAAGGAACCCTATGACCTTTACAGAGAGTCCACAAGAGCAAAATGGTCTGATAATGCCAAAATGTATTGACCTTCATGAATGTCATTGTCCCAGGAGTGCAGGAGTGTGTAGTATGTTGCCAACAGGAACTGAGATATCACAGTCAGCTCAACTAACTGAATACAGAAACAGATATGAGAGTCAGACTTTCTCTTAAGTCTGGCATTAAAAAGATTTGTGAAAATGTAAAGCAATGCCATTCTTCTCCCTCATTATTTTTGTTTTGGAAAATGGTTATTTTTAAAAAATAATATGTTATTGATATTAATGTAATGGTTTATTATTGTTATTATAATGAAGTATTTATTAAAATAAATAACATTTCTTTTAATTTCTTTTTTTTTTTTTTTCTGAGTTAGAGTCTCACTCTGTCACCCAGGCTAGAGTGCAGTGGCCGCTCCCGGTCACCGCAGCCTCGACCTGCTGGGCTCCGGCGATCCTTCCGCTCAGCCTTCCAAGTAGCTGGAATTACAGGTGTGCGTTACCACACCCAGCTAATTTTTTGATTTATTGTAGAGATGAGGTCTCGCCAAGTTGCCCAGGTGGGTCTCGAACCCGCGGGCTCAGGCAATCCACTCACCTCAGCCTCCCAAGGCACGGGATTACAGGCTGAGCCACCGAGCCTGGCTAGTTTTAATTTCTAATACGATAAATATTGATAGAACCAACCTACTTTTTAGAAAACTCTCTGGGGTCGTCAACTATTTTTAAGAGCATAAGTTTCCTGAGACCAAAAAGTCTAAGGACAGCAGAACTATATAAATGGCCGGGCATATTACTGTCAACTTGGAAAATTCTCCCCTAAAAACATTTTTTCAAAATAGGGTTTCACAATGTGTTTAGTGACTCAGAGGAGAGCTTTCCATATAGAAGTCTCTCAGTTGGCTATCAGTTGGTTGCACCTGGGCTAGTTTCCATCTGACCTTATCTTTAACACCCTCTGTAGCTCCCTTCAGGCCAACAAAGCAGAAAGGCTTTGGTGGGGGGGCGGGGGGATGGGCAGCTCCAAGCCTAACAACATATTGTTCTTGCCCTGGGTGGTCCTGGGCCTCCTCAAAGCTTAATCAGTTTAAGCAAATACTTCCAAGGAGATCCCCCCTTCACCACCTGCCTATCTAAAATTTATCATATTTGAGCTCTTCTTAGAGTAAAAGCAGTCATCCAAAAACACCTGTCTGATTTCTGATTGCATAAGAGTTACCTGAGACACTTTTTAAATATAAAGTTTCCCAGGCCCCACCCCAGATCTAAGGACTCAACTGTGCAGGACTGAAAGAAGCACGTCTGTTCTCCACGACAAGCTCCCCCATGACTGATGATGCACACCATCTCCAAGAGGCCACAGCCCATGCCTAGAGATCAAGGGAAACTTGTGGTTGGGGCAGAGCTCAGCACCTGTGGGGAATTCAGGCCTGGGAGGGAGCCCAAGCACACGGGAGTCCCTGTGAGAAGAGGTGGGCCAGATGCTATGGGGCCTTGGGAGAGTCTTTTGATTGGAATGGTGAGTGATGGAAGGCAAGAGAAAGAAAAGGGAGATGAAATGGAAATGAAGCCCCAGGAGTGCTAAACTTTGAACATTCTGTGCCCTCCATTTTGTTTAGAGTCAGCCCTAAGCCTTGATGTACTGAAGACTCAAGGCAAACTTCCCAAGTACCCAAAAGTCCAGCTCTCTCAGGAAACATAAACAGAAGACAATTTAAAAGCTGAAAAGAGTGATCAAAGGAAGCTTATATCACATCACATAAATAGGACCTGGAATGACTATGTAAATAAGAATGGAAAAAAAATCAGACAGAAGATTCCAAGTCAACTCTGTTTGTACAGAGTGTGTTTGGGGGAAGAAAACCTAGTTCTGCATGTGCAAAGAGCCAAAAGGAGAAGGCTTCAAGTCTGGTCATTCCACTATTACCCATGGTGGGGGGCAACTTATTGAAAATGAGACCAAAAATAACCCAAGAGTCCAAGAATGTTTATGGCTTTATTGACCTTTCTTTACTGTTGGTGTGATAGATCAGTGAATGATCCTTTAAAGCTAAATCGTTTAAAGCACAACCTGGTTCTAAATCTAAGCCCTCTCCCATTCTTTTCAATTGTCTTCAGTTGCAAGTTCTTTCTGGCCCTCAGCACCCTGTGGACATTTTGACCATTCACATATTGATGATTTTTAAGCTTAAAAATATTGCATTTCAACAAAGGCCTAGTGAATTTGAGAGAGATGGCAAACAGAGTAGAATACAATTTATCGGAATGATTTTTGGATGCCAGAATACTTTCAACCTTCACTTATTTTTATTGCACAAACAAGATTGGATCGCTCTAGCAAGTCTTCTCCAGGTTTTGCAACACATTTGCAAGTACAGATCTATGTGGCAAAGAGCACTTTTTGTACCATGGGCAGCTTTGATAACAAGTGGAGGCAGGAGGAGCTCAATTTAGCCCAATTTGTAGTGTCTTTGCAAAACTCTTTGTTCCTTTTGCCTTAACCTTCCCCATTCTCCAGATAAGATAGAAAAAGAAAGGACAAGAAAAAAATATTTGCCTTGTATAGGCCTTTCAGAAGATAGACTGCAGGATTACAAAATGCCTAATGAGATGTGCAATTCCTTTCTCCATGGCTTGCTGCTTAGAAGGATCCATTGCTCGTTTTTGGAAGAGCTTTTGATTACATCGGATCTATTAAATGAATGACCTTTTCAGTGTTTTCAGTGGTAGAAACTCTGAAAGCATTATGAGACATCTTCAATAAATACTTTTTCTCTCTAAATAATCTCTTTACATATTTGTAAGACATCATTAGTTTCATAAAAGTATGTAGCAGCTGTGAACCAGTTAGAACCACCAGTACCTCACTTTAAGATAACATTTTTTTTTTTGTCCCTTTATATTCTCTTTATCCCCCTACCTCACAGGATCTTTCACTGGTAGATACGCATTGAACAGTAGATGAAGGAATGGGCGCCATTGCACTATGCAGTGACCTGGTTGAACATGACCTGAGAATGAAGTCCTTCAAGTTATTCAGGGAGCTCTCTCCAGATCACATGCTCAAGGTGGATGAGATACTTGGTAAAACAGAGACCCCCAAATGCATCTAATGCGGGAGGGTAGTGTGGGACTCTAGAGCACCAAGAAGGAGGCTGCACATGATGGGACAGAGACAGAGAAGACCTGAGACCTCCATGTTCTCTCTCTCAAGATCACTTTAAAAGTTGTTACATTTTTTCCTAGACTTTTAGCACTTGACATTGTTTTCTCTGAAATTTTTAAATTTTATGATGTATTCAAATTTATACACATATTTTTTAGCCAGGAATTAATTTATTTATTCACTCAACACATATTTATCGTGTGTCTATCCTGCCATGAGATAGGAGATCTGTTAATTTCTTAACAACTAAAAGATATGTTTGATTCATATGGCATTCTAAACCTATGTTTGTATCTATGCATGTGCATTTGCTTATTTGCATATTTAGTCAGTAACTTAGTTGTCTGTGAATTCATAATTGGTTTGAGGGCAGAAGTTGTTATTTTACTTAACTATGTATTCCCATATCTCATAGATTGTAGTGCTCAGTAAATGTTGAAATGATGTTAAACAAATCCCACCAGCTTCCATAATGAAATTGAGATAAGTTATAATTAAAATTTATACATCCCAACAATATACATTCCAAAGTATCAGGAAAAATCTTGAAGAAGAAATGAGAATGGGCATTAAGGTTTAGTTAGTGCAAACCTATGTTGTAAATTAGACTTTGAGCTTCCTGATGGCCAGGGTGGAAGGAATATTTTCAAGGTACGTTGTTAGTAGGGGTTATTGGTGCAGAGCCTGTTGGATCCTGGATATAAACACACTTAAGCTACTAAAACAGTTTTTTCTTTTATTGATCATATTACAGAACTGTTCCATCTATAATTACACATTTTTATTGGGATAGCTAACACTGATTCCATTATCAAGTTACTTTTTTATTTTCACATACACTGGATTATAGTAAAATGAAAAACATATCAAAAAACCTTATGAAAAAATAAAAGTTAATCTTTTTGAAAGTGAAACTTCCTTATCCTTTTTTATTTAGAAATAATCAGATTATTTTACTATTTGAGTTTATAAACTTTACATATAAAATATGCCTAAAGCAAGCCAAAAGCTACTCCAACCCCTTACCAAAGAAACATACCTAAGAACATGATCAAAATACTTGGAATGGTTGGATTGACTGATCCCTAGAGTGAGGGTCCCCAACCTCCCAGGGCCATGGACCAGTGCTGTTCTATGACCTGTTAGGAACCGGTTGTGCAGCAGGAGGTGAATGGCAGGCAAGTGAGCCAAGCTTCATCTGTGTTGACGGCTGCTCCCCACTGCTCACATTACCGCCTGTACCTCCCGTCAGATCAACAGCAGCATTAGATTCTCATAGGAGCCAAACTCTAATGTGAACTGCACATGCCAGGGATCTAGGCTGCCCACTCCTTATAAGAATCTAATGCCTAATGATCTGAGGTGGAGCTGAGGTGGTGATGTTAGCGCTGGGGAGTGGCTGCAAATACAGACTAGCATTAGCAGTGAGGTTTGACTGCACAGAGACCATAGTAAGTCTGTTGCTTGCAGACTCATATCAAATATCAGTGAGTGGCAAGTAAGCTGATGCACTTCAGTTGTACAACTGCACCTGATGGCAGGCTTTAAGTCAGAATCTGACACTTATTTTAGCCTGCATGTGGCCAGCCTGTTAGTTTATTTACCACTTCCTCCCACACCTCTTTTTTTATGGTGAATGGTATAATTATTTCATTATATATTGCAGTGTAATAATCATAGAAATAAAGTGCATAATAAATGTTATGTGCTTGAATCATCCAGGAATCACTCCACCCCATGCGTGGAAAAATTGTCTGCCACGAAACCTGTCCCTAATGCCACAAAGGTTGGGAACCGCTGCTCTAGAGTTCACAGGGGCATTATGTGTGAGAAGTTTGCTATAAGCAGTGATGTAGAGTAGAGCTTCCGAGCAAGTACTGGAGAACCATTTGTGAACACTCAAGTAAGGAAAATATCTAAACACTTCAATGAATAAAAAGTTCTGATTACGAATTAAGAACTGACAGTACAGTTGTTGTTTTTTTTTATTTCTTTAAACCCCCTGAAAACATATATGGAGTCAGAGACCTGCACTCCATGGTCATTTAGAGTCCGGGTGATTCCAGGGAAGTCAGTAATGCTAGGAAGCCTCAGTTTCTTAGCTGGCAAAATGAGTCATTATACCCTACCTCATAAGGGTTCTATGCAAATAAATGAGACTATATATAGGGACAAACTCTATAAACTTTAAGTTATAATTTTGTTTCTATCAATTCTAGTGTGGACAGCAATAAAATTTGAGTTTTGAAGTAGTCCATTTTTCACAACTTTGCTTATATGATTAGTCAAATTTATGTAAGTGTAACTAATTTCATCAGTTGCTGAGATCCATTTAATATGCTTTTGCTCCATGATGTACACAATTAAAAAAATCTATTGAGTTCAGTGGTTCAAATGAATCTGTATACAACTTGATTTTATATCCTTTCTTCTGTAGAAAGCATGAATTCACAATGTCTAACTACAGATTTAATACTTATTTATTTGTTATAATCATTCAGGATAGTCTTATGTGTATAAGCTTTTACTTTTTCCAGAATATTTTTTTTCTTGGCTTTATTTACACTTGGCCTGGATAAGCATAGTTAGAGAGCTTAATGCTTCAAGTGATTACACCATGCTTTTGAGGTTTTATGAGGAAAATTTGAGTGTATAATTATACTTTTGAGCAAACTGGTCTGACTGTTCTCAAAACAAAAGAAAACCCCTGACTCTACTAATTTTTCAAACGGCTGCACCAGCATGTTTAGAAGCAATCAATCAGCAACAATCACACTGCAGATAAACCTCAAGGCTCAGATGTCACCAAGGTGATGGGAAGAAAATGATCAGCTCCAGTGGACATGCGAAAACAAACCTTTTAAGTGAAGGCAAAGATCACAGAGCAGCCAACCCATTCCCTGGAGCTACACAGTGAAAGGAGGCTGGTGAGAGTCCGAGAAATACTTTAAGAGGAATCAAACTTTCCTTTCGGTCTGCCAGGCTGGCACACATCAAGAGCAAGGGAGCAGCTGTCAATGCAGCAGGGGCACAAACTGACACGGAACATGAAGGGCTTGAGAGCATCCCGTGGCAGAGAGGCGGGGAAATGAGGAATTACCCCGTCCTGACCACATCTGAATGGGCCTCACCACCACAGGGGAAATACGGGCAGCTGTAGTGGTATCTGGACCCCATGGACTATAAGCCCTTTTCAAGGCTCTTTCTCTCCAGAGCACCCACTGACCTCTTGATGATTCCCTCTACAAGCCAGGGGTTAGATGGACTGACACTCCTCCGAGCCCTTATTTCATTCCTTGATTCTCTTCCAGCTAGGGAGTAACCACTGGGATTGCAAAATATTTTTATTTTATTTTTGGCATTTTATTTTTTTAATCTACAGGCTTGTGTCCAGCAAAAAAACCTACTCACCTGTATTTTTTAAAAAAGCACCTATCTACATAATATCTTTCTGCATGTACTCCTAAAGCATGTGATTTTGTAGTCTGTCCCCTTCACTTGTACGAAGAAATTATAGATTAATAATAGTGCTTACATAAGCTAACACCCTGGTGCCAGGGTGTAAGTATTCAGAGTTTTACACTTCTTAATTGGATTTGTTAATCTTAATGCACTATAAGCTACACAGGCAAAATAAATAGCAAAAGAAAAAAAGTTGTTTGGTGTTTCACAAAAATCTCAGTTCTACCATTTAAAAAAATCACAAGTTATCAATGGCTGGTTAATAGAGAATTCTAAGAAACTACCAAATAACAAGAGTGTTTATCTGTGACACTCCAACAAAATTAAGTATGAAGAATATATTTTTAATTCCAGAAGTCATTGACATGCTCATCTTATAGGGCCGGTACCATACCAATGTATTAGTGTGGCGGAAATAGTGATATTCATAATTATTCTATGTGTTCCCCTACTTCTTCCAGCCTCCTTGCAGTTAGTTAGAGTCATATAACTGTTTCTGGCCAGTGGCCAATGGATATGAGAGAGAATGAAGTGTGTCACTTTGAGGCAGAGGCAAAAAAAAATCTTGAGCAATTTTCTCATTTCTCTAAAATTGCAAGGTTGACGGCAGTGTATGAGATGTTAGAGCCTTTAGGTTGAAGCAGCCTTCATTGCAAACTTCTGCATTGACGAGCCTCCCAGACGCACAGTGGATGTTACATGAGCAAGAAATAAGCCTTTACTGAGTTGAAACACTGGGATTTGGGAGATATTGATTACTGCAGTATAGACTAGTCCGCCCTGACTGATACAGACAGTAAGAACGGATTTCAGTCTTGAAAGCTAAACAAAAATCTACAGTTTGACTCTCTACATATTTTCAATCTTTTAATTAAAGACTTAGAAGGATATATCAGGTTGGCAAATTTTTTCTATAAAAGACCATACGGAGTAAATATTTTAGGTTTTGTGGGCTAGATAGTCTCTGTCTTAACTACTCAACTTTGCCATTATAGCATGCAAGCAGCTTAGATAATTTCTCATGAAATTGGCAATTTTTCAATATTTTTTATTTATGAAAAAAGGTAACAAGCAGGATTTGGTGCATGAGTCATAGCTCACCGACCTCTGTGATATAGTATCTACTGCCAAATGTAGTAATGTTGAATATTTGGTTGTCTTCGTTTTTCAGGGCTGTTGTAACAAAGTACCACTGGATGTCTTAAAACAATAATTTGTTTTAAATTCTCTCAGAGCTCTGAGAGGTCAAAATCAAGGTGTTGGTGGGATTCGTTCTTCCTAAGTTTTCTGAGGGGTAGTATATTCTCTGCTTCTAGCCTAGCTGTTGATTGTTGTCAGCAATCCTTGACTTATAGAAACATCACTCCAGTCTCTGCTTTATCTTCACATTGCCATCTTCTCCCTGTGTCTCTCTCTTCATGTTGGGTTAAGGCCCACCTTACTACAGTATGATCTTATCTTAACTAAGTATATCTGCAACTATCCTATTTCCAAATGAGGTCACGTTCTGACGTACTGGGGTTAGGATTTCAACAATCATGTGGATTAGGATTTCAACAAATCATTCTGGGGTACACAATTCAACCGGTAACATTTGATTTTAGAAACAAGGTGTCATTTTGTCAAATGGCACCGAGGCTAGAGTGCAGTGGCATAATCATAGCTCACTACAGCCTTGAATTCCTGAGCTCAAGCAATTCTCCCACCAACTTCCTAAGTAGCTGGGACTATAGGCGCATATTATCCCACCCAATTATTTATTTATTTATTTTTTTGTAGAGACAGGGTCCCACTATGTTGCCCAGGCTGGTCTCAAACTCACAATCTCAAGTGATGCTTCCGCCTCAGCCTCCCAGAGTACTGGGATCATAGGCCTGGCCTGGTTTCTTTTTTTTTTTTTTTTTTTATATTTTATTTTATTTTATTATGTTATTGTGGGGTACAGTTAGGGGTTAGGCATACAAAAATATTTCGTTCAGGTACCCTTGTTGATAAGAGGTGTCTCCCCATCCCCAGATAGATACCCACCACCATT
>CAUYQG010219187.1:0-11269 GCA_963574415.1 Tarsius wallacei | reverse complement strand
CCTATCACCTTGTCCCCAGGCAAATACCATATGTCTATCACTATAGATCACTTTACATATTTAAATGGAGTCATAGAGGTTTTTAAAAATCGTAGTCTCACTTCGTTCATTGGCCCCATTTATTTTAATATTTACCCATTTTGTTCCGCCTATCCCTTAATATTGTCATCTTTTTTAAACTTTAGATAGTATTCTAGTATAGGCTATACCAAAAATTGTATTATCCATTCACTTGTTGATGGACATTTTGGCAATTTCCAAAATGGGGCTCTTGTAATAAAGCTGCTGTGAACATTTGTGAATAAGTATTTTCATGGAAATAAGCTTTCTCTCTCAAGAGTAAATACATACCTAGGAGTTCCATGGCTAGGTTACCTAATACAAGTTCTGTTATCCAGTGTCAGTGGGAGAGGCTTTCCCTCCTGATGTTTGCTCGGTCCTCTATTCTTTCCTGATCCAGGCTCTAGATTTGTTCTATTTTGAAATAGTACTGTGAGTTGGAAATTTTGTTGTCTCTTGTAGTTTTTGAAAGTCAAGTAGGGTAGGGGATGGGGTGCTAGGGTTCAAAAATTACTTGCAAATTACAATGTTCACTGATTGTGCTATGTGTTCCCTGAGACCCACTCCCCACCACCACTGTATGTGGTGATGCAAAGCAGAAACCAATGCAACAAATAACTGAACACACACACACAGAGACATATACACACACCCCAAAACAAGCTGGAATAACAACAAAGTGAAACAAAACAAACAACAAAAAAAACCAAAGAAAACTGAACACACACACACACACACACACACACACACACACACACGCCCAGCACAAAGTGAATGTAGAAGAAAAAGAGCAAAAACAAACCACCACCAACAGCAAAATTGAAAGATAACAATCATTCACATACACAAATAAACAGAAAACAACAAACAAAAGAAGAAAGAAACAAAAAGAAAAGAAAAATGTTTGGTGGGATGCATATCAAATCCTCACATACACATTCATGCATAAAGGAAAAATATTTTTAAAATAGATGAACTGACAAACAGGCAAAAAAATTTTTTTTAATTAAAAAATTTTTTAAAAACCTGTCCTCTTGTGGCAGGCTCTGTAATTGTTTCTCTAACCTGGTCTCCCCTGCAAAGCTTCCACCTCTTTCACTCTCTCCCCAGAGTACAGAGGGGCAGTGGAGGTGGGTGGGGCTTCAGTCCGCCCCTCCCACTCTTGGATGGTCAGGGAGATCTCCTCCAATGGGGAGGTGTGGGATTGCCTCAGCCAGGTCTATCCTGGAATGGAGTTCTGTTGTGAGTGATGTCCTGGCTCTGCCTGGGTTTGTCCCTCTCAGTCGTGGCCCAGCTGTGTGGGTCTGACCTTCAGAGGATTGCTGGGGAGGAGGGGATTTGGGTCAGTCCTGGACTCACCATTGATCTCTTTGGAGTTCTTCCTTGTCCTTTTCTGGCCACATCCTTTGTCCTGCAGCTGGGTCAGGGTAGGGGGTGGGGCACCTGGGACTCAGCACTCGTCAGGGCCCTCCAAAGTTTGTGTCATGATCAACCCCTGAGTAGTTGATCCACCAGTCACAAAGATTGGTTCTGTTGCTCCATGGTGAGCAAGTTGGAGCACTTTCCTGCCCTGCCTCAAGATGGTGGTGGGGTGCCTTTCTTGTCCTCTTAGGTGACACTCTGCCTCTAGACTCGCTCAGCAGCCCCTGATGCCAGTGCCCAGCCAGGTGCTGAAGTGGTACAGCAGTCCCTCCTGCAGCAGGGGTGAGGCCCAGCCTGGGGCGGTCATCTCTCCCTACCGCTTCTTCACAGGAAAACTTTTGTCCATAAAAAACATGATGCTTAGCTTCTGCAACCTGGGAAGAGCCAGGGACCAAGCAGAGAAGCTGCAGCACCAGCTGTTGCACCAGGGCCCTGGCCACTTGCTCACGTACCCCTACTTAGTCAGTCTCTCCCAGCATTTTCTTCCCAGGAAGGGTTTTGTTGATTTAAAAAAAAATGGTGCTCAGCTTCTGCATCCCGGGAATTGCCAGGGTCCAAGTCCAGCAGCTGCGGCATCAGCCACTGCACAAGGACAACCCTGGCTGCTAGCTCCCTTGCCCTCATTCAGTCAGCCACTCACACACCTACTCACTCACCAGCATGTACACAAAATTTTCCGTATACTCACTAACTCACACCAGGACTTGCATAGTCTGGCTGGCTCGGCTGCCTTCTTCCCAACCTCCATGTTTCATAATCTTATAAGATCTGTTCAACATCATGCTGCTGAGCAGACCCAAATCCATTTCCCATGCTGGGAAGACAGGCATGTCTTTAACTCACCTGGTGAACTCAGTGATAAGTTGGACCAGAAAAGCAAAGTGTGGTGTTTGCCTAAAGATTGCTCCTGGACTGCTAGGTGTTTTAATATATTTATATATTCATATTTATATATTTATATATCATATATATTCAGCAGTCACCAGTGCAGGGTCCTCAGATCATGCATTATCCTGCCACATCACACCAAGATTTCAACCAGCTGCTGCCTTCCTGAGAGACAGAAATCTAAGGATTACTAGTATTTTTAAACACAGTTAACCATTTTTATATTTACCAAGTGCTAAATATGTATTGAGCTCAAAACACATATTATTCTTTTGGAGACATCTCATTAGCTTTAAAGTGAAAATAAGAGGACTCAAAGGGAATAAATATGTGGACACGTTCAAGGGTTAAATCTGAGGTGAGTTGGCTCCTGCACATTAATTTTTAAACTTGTTTGACTTTCAAGGAATCAAAGACTTTAAAAAATCTTCCTTGGACTCCTCCCTTACCTCATTCAGCCATAGGCTGATCTCTCTGTCTCTGTCTCTCTCCCCCCACCCCACCTCATTCAACCATGTCTGATATCTTTCTCTCTTTCTTTTACTTTCTCTCTCTGCTTTCTTTATCTTCTGTTCACATTCTTCTCTTCTTAAGTACTCCTTACCCCACTGTACAATGGCTTCTGTCCCCAGGATTGCCATGAACGTGCTATCACAAGGTTACAATCTACCTTCTTGTCCCTCAGTCCAGTGTTTTGTAAATATAGCAACATGCAAAGTATTACTTTTAAAGAGCTTTAAAAATACACATGCTTGTGCAGACTGCTCCTTTCATTTAACAATAAATCTTTGGCAAGCATGGTACAAACCCAAACTGTACCACTCCTAACTCTACAGTCTTCAGCAAAGTCCTTATTCTCTCTGTTTCTCAACTTTTCATTTATAAAATGGCAATTAGCAATAGTGACTACTTCATAGAGGTGCTGTGAGCGTTACATATGTCAATACATAAAAATCATTTGGCACATAAAACATTTTAGCCATTTCCTTGTTTATATTAATATATCTTTATTGGCATTATTATACTGAAAGGCATTAAAAAATAACATAAAGACTGATGTTTACTTACAGTCAGTGACATAGGGTACACTGTTAGTGAGTGTATTACTTGCCTAGGGTTGTCATAACAAATTATCACAGATTTCATGGCTTAAAATATCAGAGATGTATCCTCACAGTTCTGGAGACAAGAAGTCTGAAATCAAGGTGTTGGCAGTGTCATGATGCCACTGAAGGCTCTAGGGGAGAATCCATCCTTTCCTCTTTTAGTGTCTGATGGCTCCTGCTTTCTTTGGTTTGTGGCAGCATAGCACAAATTTCTGCCCCAGTCTTTGTAATAGCCTTCCTCCCTGTGTATGTGAAATTTATTTTCCTTCTCTTATAAGGACAACCCTAAACCCCAGATGATTTCATCTCAATATCCTTAACGGAATTACATATGCAAACACCCTATTTCCTAATAAGTTCACATTCACATGTATGAAGGGGATAGGACTTAGACATATATTTTGGGAAGGCACAATCTGACCCACTATAGTGAGACAAGCATGTTACAAAACTACACGTAAGTTGAGATCTTATCTTCTGTAGATAAATATAGAAATAAGGGTGTAAATTTATAAATACTTTCTTTTCTTTTTTTTTTGAGTTGGAGTCTCACTCTATCGCCCAGACTGGAGTGCAGTGGCCGCTCCCGGCCACCGCAGCCTTGACCTGCTGGGTTCCAGCGATCCTTCCGCCTCAGCCTTCCAAGTAGCTGGAACTACAGGCACGTGCTACCACACCCGGCTAGTTTTTTTTTTAAATTTATTTATTTTAGAGATGAGGTCTCGCCAAGTTGCCCAGGCAGGTCTCGAACCCGCAGGCTCAGGCAATCCATTCACCTCAGCCTCCCAAAGTGCGGGATTACAGGCTGAGCCACCAAGCCTGGCTTATAAATACTTTCATAAGAAAACTTTTGAAGGAATAAAATGCAGATGAAAACATCCATGGCTTATCTTTGGGTGATTTGCTTTTGGTATTTTTTCTCTTTTCTTTTGTTTTTACCTAAAATAAATTCCTATTACTCTTGTAAAAAAAAATTTTAATGACAGGGAAGCAAGAGCATTCTCAGTCCCATCCACAGGAAAGCCTTTAGAATTGGGAATGTTCTTGAGGCAGAGGAAGGGAAACAAGATGTTGAGGAACCCTTCTATATTATAACACATTTTCCCCAAATTCCAAGCTCTAATGTTTATTGTCAATATTTTAAATCCTTGCCTATTTGCCTGGAAAAAAAGATTGTACCTCCATTTACTTTGCTTTGCCTTTAGTAACAGTAAGGTTTAAGGTCTTATCACATGAGGGGCAGTAGCACACACTGGTTAGATGTAGGGGTCAATAGTCATGCAGAATCTGCTCAAGCCTTAGTCTTAGACTTTCTAGGAATGGTTTCCTTGTGACTCGGTTCCCTTATGTTTGAAATCGGTGACAATAGCTCTTCCTCATAGATTATGGTGAGGATTAAAATGAGAAAATCTAGGCTTAGCATTAACAACAGTGTTAGCTACAGTGGATGCCAGCATTAATTATTAATCATTTTATCATTTAAAAAAATTTTTTATTTTAAAGACGTGGGATGCAATTCAGGATTAGGTATACAAGCAGTCTTCATACAGGTAAAGTTTGGGCATGACTTTAGTTCCCATTTTGCTTGGTTTCAAATCAGGTACCCTTATTAATGTTATGTGGTCCCTCAGCAGTTTTTGGCTACTACCAATCCCTTTCTTATAGTATTATGGTGAATGTTCAGGGTCCACTTATGAGTGGACATGTAATACTCAATTATTTGTTTCTGAGATAGATCACTGAGTATGATAGTCTCTAAATCTATCCAAGTTTCTGCAAAGTCCATAATTCTGTTCATCTTTATGACTGCATAATATTCCATTGTGTATACGTGCCACATTTTTTTATCCAGTCCAGTTTCGATGGGCAGCAGTATTGGTTCCATGTTTTTGCTATTGTAAATAGTGTTGCAATAAACATGTGTGTGCAGGTATCTTTTGTGTAGAGTGATTTAAGTTCCTCCAGGTATATTCCCAGAATGAAGATTGCTGGGTTATATGGAAGGTCAATTTCTAGTTCTTTTCGAAATTGCCACACTGTTTTCCATAGAGGTTGAACTAGTTTGCATTCCCACCGGCAGTGGAGAGGCATTCCCTTTTCTCTGCATCCTTGACAGCTTCTGTTGTTTTTTATTTTTTTTAATGTTTTATTTTAAAGATGTGGAGTACTATTCAGGGTTAGGTATACAAATGTTCATTATGCAGGTACCCTTGTTGATGAAGTGTGCTTCCCCTCCCCTAGCAGGTTCCCACTACTGCCAATCCTGCCCCCAACCCCCGGCAGTTTCCCACTACTGCCAATCCTTTTCTTAAAGTATTACAATAATTGCTCAAGGTTTGCTTATGAGTGAGAAGTTGTGATACTCAGTTCTTCTGTGGTAGATCACTCAGTATTATAGACTAAGTCCATCCAAGTTGCTGTGAAGTTCATAATTTTGTCCTTCTTTATGGCTGTGTAATATTCCATCATGTATATGTACCAAATTTTTTAAATCCAGTCCTCTTTCAATGGGCAGCACGATTCATTCCATGTTTTGCTATTGTGAATAATGCTGCAATAAACATGTGTGTGCAGGTATCTTTTTCATAACTGGAGTTAGACGGTATCTCATTGTGGTTTTGATTTGCATTTCTCTAAGGATTAGTGATGCTGAGCATTTTTCATGTGTCTGTTGGCTACTTGTATGTCTTATTTTGAGAAGTGTCTATTCATGTATTTTGCCCACTTTTTACTGGGGCAGTTTGTTTTTTCCTTTTGGCACGTTTGAGTTGGATGTTAGGACTTTGTCAGATGTGCAGTTGATAGATATTTTTTCCCATTCTGTGCGCTGTCTCCCCACTCTCTTAATGGTTTCTTTTCCTTTGCAGCAGCTTTTCAGTTTGATGAGGTCCCACTTGTGTATTGTACATCTTATGGCATGGGCTTTTAGGGTTTTGATCAGGAATTGGTTGCCTATTCTGTTTTCTGTAAGAACGTCTCCTGCATTTTCTAAGACTCTTAAAGTTTGGGGTTTTACACTTAAGTATTTGATCCATTTAGAGTTGATTTTTGTTTACGGTGATAGGTAGGGGCCCTATTTTATTCTTCTGCACGTAGTCAGCCAGTTTTCCCAGCACCATTTCCTGAATAGGTTCTCCTCTCTCCAGTGATTTTTCTTGGAGGCTTTGTTGAAGTTGAGTTGGTTGAAAAATTGAGGTTTTGCTTCCAGAATCTTTATCCTGTTCCATTGGTCTATATACCTGTTCTTGTATCAATACCAGGCTGTTTTGATTATCATAGCCTTATGATAAAGTTTAAAGTTTGGAAGTGAGATAGGAGATAGCTGGAGAAAATCTGGGTAGACAAGGCAGATTCCCTGGTAACAATGTAACAAACTTCTGGCAGGCCTCTCAGGCTGATACACTTGCGTTGCTAAACAAGCTCCCTGAGAAGCCTCTCAAGCTAGAGCTTAAGTACTCACTGTAAGGATAGAAAAATGACCAATCAGCTTGCTGCCAAGTATCAGCCAATCAGCTCATCATTAGGCCTCTACCTCCTGCTGATTGGTCCTTAGTACTGACCAATCAGAACAGCTAGTGCTGACCAATAGAGCTATATAAACATCAGGTTTCAGCTCCAAATTGGCAACCCCCTTGGGTCCCCTCCCACTGTGGGAGTTTTCTGTCCTCTCAATAAATCCTGCTTTCTCACTTTTCAGCTGTTGAAGTCCCTCATTCTTCCTGGGCATGAGACAAGAACCCTGACCTGAAGAGCTTCAGAAGATTGCTGGAGTTGAAGAACTGTACACCCTAGAGGCTGGCTTGCCAGCCAATGGAGCCAATTGAACCTGGAAAGCTGCTGGAAGAAGGCAAGGCTTCGAAACTGAGACAATTCTGGGAGCTGCAACACTCTCGGGGCTTGGCTTGTCAGTCCATTAGAGTCAACACTTCTGGAGCTAGACTTGCCAGCCCATTAGAACCTACACTTCTGGAGCTAGGCTTTACAGCCCCTCGAGCTGACCCTTTCTGGGGTTTGACTGGCCGACCCATTGAGCTGACACTCTTGAAACCAAGGCGGACTTGAAAAATTGTTATCAGAAGTGTGATATCTCCTGCTTTGTTTCTTTTGCTAAGAATTGTTTTGACTATGTGTGGTCATTTATGTTTCCAACTTCTGTTGATGTTTCCAGGTCTGAGAAGGATGATGTTGGTAATTTAATGGGTATAGCATTGAATCTGTAGATTGCCTTTGGTAAAATAGACATCTTAGCAATGTTGATTGTTCCAGTCCATGAGCATGGACTATTTTTCCATTTGTTTGTGTCATGTTTGACTTATTTGAGCAGTGTTTTATAGTTTTCATTGTAAAGATCTTTCACTTCTCTGGTTAGAAAGATTCCAAGGTATTTCCTGGGGCAACACAGAAATCAAAACAGAAATGAAAAGATTCCTGGAAACAAATGAAAACAAAGAAACATTTTTTTTTTGATTTTGAAGTCTCACTCCTTCACCCAAGCTGGAGTGCAGTGGCATGCACACTCACGGCCACTCCAGTGCTGAACTTCAGGACTCCAGCGATCCTTCCACCTCAGCCTTCCGAGTAGCTGGAACTACAGACACACACTACCACGCCTGGCTATTCATTTTATTTTATTTTATTTTATTATAGAGACGAGGTCTCTCCAAGTTGCCTGGGCTGGTCTTGAACCTGTGGGCTCAGGCAATCCACTCATCTCCGCCCCCCAAAGTGCTGGGATTACAGGCTGAGCCACCGAGCCTGGCCAACAAAGAAACGTCTTACCAAAATCTCAGGAATGTCCTGAAAACAGTACTAAGAGGAAAATTTATGGCTCTATGAGCACACATCAAGAAAATGGAAAGACACAAGTTGACAACCTAATAAGTCACCTAAGGGAGATGGAAAGGTAAGACCACCAAAACCCTAACTTCAGCAGAAGAATCCAGATCACCAAAGTAAAAGCTCAAATACAGGACATAGAAGACAAAAATACTATAGAAAAAAATAAAAGAAACAAAAAGCTGGTTCTTTGAAAGGATAAACAGGATTGATGTACCTCTAGCCAGAATGATGAAGAAAAAGAGAGAAAAAGTCCAAATAAACACAATCAGAAATGCAAAAAATCAAGTCACAAATGACCCTGAAGAAATACAAATGATTATCAGAGATTACCATGCATGTCTGTATGGAAACAATCTCAATAACCTGAATGAAATGGAGGACTTTCTAACATCAAACAACCTCTCAAGGTTGAAACAAGAAAAAATTGAGATGCTAAATAATAACAACCCAGGCAATTGACTCTGTCATAAGAAAACTATCTACAAAAAAAGGCCCTGACCAGATTTCTAGCAGAATTCTACAAAACATACAAGGAGGAACTGATACCAGTCCTATTGAAAGTATTTCAGGCAATCGAGAAAGATGGAACTCTCCCCAAATCATTTTATGAAGCTAACATCACACTAATACCCAAACTGGGTAAAGATCCAACAAAGAAAGAGAACTACAGGCCAATATCCCTGATGAACATAGATGCAAAAATACTCAACAAGATTCTAGCAAATCAGACCAGGTGTGGTGGCTCGTGCCTATAATCCCAGCATTTTGGGAGGCCAAGGTGAGAGGATTGCCTGAGCCCATGAGTTCAAGATCAGCCTGGGCAACTTGGCGAGACCTCATCTCTACAATAAATCAAAAAATTGGCCGAGTGTGGTGGTGCATGTCTGTAGTTCCAGCTACCTGGAGGCTGAGGCAGAAGGATCACCTGAGCCCAGCACGTCGAGGTTGCAGTGGTCATGAGTGTGCCACTGCACTCCAGCCTGGGTGACAGAGTGAGACTCCAACTCAAAAAATAAAAAAGATTCTAGCAAATCAGATCCAGCAACACATCTCAAAAATCATCCACCATGACCAAGTAAGCTTCATCCCCAGGATACAAGGCTGTTTCAACATCTGCAGGACCATAAATGTAATTAAATATAACCATAGATATAAAAACATGATTATATCATTAGATGCAGGAAAAACTTTCGATAAAATCCAGCATCCCTTCTTGATAAAAACCCTCGGACACCTAGGCATAGAAGGAACATACCTCAAAATAGTAAGAGCCATCTATGGTGAACCCACAGCCAACATATTGCCAAACGGACAGAAACTGGAAGCATTTCTCTTGAAAACCAGAACAAGACAAGGCCGCCCACTCTCACCCCTCCTGTTCAACATAGTTTTGGAAGTCCTAGCTAGAGCAATCAGACAAGAGAAGGAAATCAGGGGTATCCAAATAGGAAAAGAGGAAGTCAAGTTGTCCCTCTTTGCTGACGATATGATCCTATACCTTGAAAAATCCAAGAGAATCTGTCAAAAATCTGCTTGCACTGATAAAGTACTTTGGCAAAGTCTCAGGATACAGAATTTTTAAAAATGGAAAAGACAATTGCATTCTTATACACCTGCAACAAACAGGCAGGGAACTAAATAAAAAGCACAATCCAATTCACAAAAGTCATAAAAAAAATTATTAACCATTTTAATCACTAGTTTGATACCTAATTTGACCATTAGCTTTTCTAGGGCTGTTTTTATTATTATATGGATTAATATTGATTGGCTTGACCTTTATAATATGATATGAGTCAAAAAGGCAGTTTTATAAATCTGTAAGTGGGATATCTCATTTCTATTCTTAATATACAGTTATATTTGCATAATAAAATTTCTGAAAAAAATATATTTAAATGATCACAGTGTTTATCCATGCTTTGTAAGGATTTTAATGAATTTTTTATTTGTGAATTTTCCATTTCTATCTATAACAAAAATGTCTTGGTTTTGGAAGTGAAAATAATAGAATAAACAAATATCCATAACCCTGCCCATAGGAAAGTGGCTCAGCGTCAGAACAGGGAACATCCCTAAGGCAAGGGAATGAGATACTAGATTGGTCCCAGAACTAATGTATGAATCTATCCACATGAGAGTCAGTTTTAGAGAAGTTGCAGATTCCCAGGGGAAGGGCAAGCATGTCCCTCAAACAAACTTTACAGTCAGTAGTCAGACTATGTCTCCACATCCCAGAATTTTAGAGAAGGTCATGAGATGAAAGTGATTTTACAACACGCCTCTCTATGCCCTCCCCCAAATGAAGCCCCTTGAATTTACAGCAGGCCCCTGTTTGCCCACCGAGTTAGCCAAGCAGTGACTAGCACAGGGGAGGGAAGGGGGAGGAACTTCATGAAGTCACCCAGGGCTCAGCACCATGGCTACCTGAGGGCTAGAATTTGAGTCATAGTCTCCTTCAGCCCAGGGCCTCAGGAACAATCACATTAAAACACCTGTGAAGTACTTTCTCTGTACAATTACAAATATTAAAATAAAAAGAAAATATACATGCCAGCACTTGTAATACAAAATCAGATCAACTTATAAATGGAATGCACCCCTCAGCCAATAGGGGTTTGGATGGTAGACTGGACAGACATAAGAAAACTAACTCCTAGTCAGGCACTGTGGCTCATGCCTGTGATCCCAGCACTTTGGGAGGCTTTGCCTGAGCCCATGGGTTCGAGACCAGCCTGGGCAACATGATGAGACCTCATCTCTATAATAAATCAAAAAATTAGCCGGGTGTGGTGGCATGAGTCTGTAGTTCCAGCTACTTGGGAGGCTGAGGTGGAAGGGTCGTCTGAGCCCAGTAGGTCGAGGCTGCAGTGACTGTGAGCATACCACTGCACTCCAGCCTGGGCAACAGAGTGAGACTGACTTAAAACAACAACAACAACAAAACATCAAAA
>CAUYQG010219179.1:0-13103 GCA_963574415.1 Tarsius wallacei | reverse complement strand
TTTTTTATTTTTTATTGTGATATTGAGGGGTACATTTAAGGGTTAGGTACACAAATATGTCTCATTCAGGCACCCTTGTTTGTAAGAAGTGTCCCCCCATCCCCAGACAGGTATTTACTTAGCGATCACTATTGGAGGTGCATATTTCTTTTCAACAATCCTTTTTCTTCTCTTTGCATATTCCCTTATATTACATGAATTTAGTTTTATTTTTTTTCTAAAAACAAATCATAAGCAGACAATTCAAAATGAACTTGCAATCAAATGATTACTCCTATTTGACCCTAAATGTAAGCAATTATAAAAACTAGAAATGTTGTGAAGCAGTTGATTCCCTTTTTTGTTTTAAGTGGCTTGTTCAAAATGTGATTGACAGTTTTCTTGAAAGTTTGAGTGTGGTATTTTTTTAGATAATATATATGTTAATTCAGGATTTCTCAACCCTCCTTCATAATGTTTAAAAAATGTTATTTACAAATCTATATTTGACCAGGCACAGTGGCTCATGCCTTTAATCCCAGCACTTTGGGAGGCCAAGGTGAGAGGATTGTCTGAAGTCCACAGGTTTGAGACCAGTCTGGGCAACTTGGCGACACCTTCCCTCTACAATAAAATAAAAAACTTAGTCGGGCATGGTGGCGCATGCCTATTGTTTCAGCTACTTGGAAGGCTGAGGTGGATGAATCACCTGAGCCCAGCAGGGCGAGGCTGCGGTGACCGGGAGTGTGCCACTGCTCTCCAGCCTGGGTGACAGTGAGATTCCAACTCAAAAAAAAAATAAATCTATATTTTAGTAGACAATAGCAAAGTTTTTTGAATGCTATGGGTCTTCTTATCTACTATTTGATAACAGAGTCACCAATGTAAATAGAAAATTAGGATTTTGTTGAGTGTTTATATATAGAAATTATAAAACAGCAGGTTCTGGAAAAATAAGTGATTTAAAATATTATCATGTAGAATTTACACTTTTGTATATCTAGTATTAGGGTCTACAAAATTTTAAATTCACCCCTCAGGAGGAATCTTTTCAAGTATAATTAATGCAAATTTAGCATTATATTCAAGACTAATATATTTACACTATTGTTCAGAACATTTTTATCTGTTATATATCATAAAATCATTTTAAGCTATTTTTCAAATAGTAGATATTTTTTCTTTTCACTGATAATATATATATGCATATATCCATACATATGTGTATTGAGGGAGAGAGAGTGAAAATTCCCTTTCTCTGGACTGCCCACAGCCTTTTCTGCCCTACCCATCTTCATCAGCACTAAATTAGTAAATTGGGAACTATATTATATAAGCTAATATTATATGTTCTCATATCTCACATAAGTTTGGATCTTTGTTGCCGCCTACTGTATTAGGAGCTTCTTGAATTTACGAGACTGTTTTTACAACATTCTTTAAGCTTATCACAATGACTAGAGAATGGTAGGATACAAAATATACTTGTGGAAGGCTGGGTGCCATAGCTAATGCCTGTAATCCTAGCACTTTGGGAGACCAAAGTGGGAGGATAGATTGAGGTCAGGAGTCCAAGACTAACCACCCCAACCTAGCGAGATACTGTCTTTAGAATAAAATTGTAAAAATAAAATATATGTTGAATTACACAATGTCAAATAATTTTATATGTTCTTAGTTAATTTGAATTGAAATTCAAAAGTACTTTCTATGTAATAAAATTATTATTTTTTTCTCCTTCAAAGAAGTAAAATACTCACCAGTGAGGGTACTATGTTAATAATGATACCTCAACTCAAAGTGTATTTAAACAGACTCTAAAAATAATGCTTATGAACTCTATGCAACTTTATGACAAAAATTATAATAAAATGTACAACGAAACAAACAGGACATGGATTTTCTCCTGTTCTATGATCACAACTGTTTATCAATTAAAGTATATGAGAATATTTAAAGAATAACAGCTATAGCATGGTGTTAATATGGGTATTTTCTCCACTTCCAAGTTTCCTGTAAATTACTTGTTATTTTTATAATTAAGATTGTAAAAATGTTAACTTATTTAAAAATACAAGAAAGCAAATAAGTGGCACAAAGACAAGTATTGGAAGAGTCCAGTATTGAAGGAGTCCATAGACATACGTATTGGAAGAATTCATTGAAGGGACAAAATAGTATCACAGCTAAACACATGGGTATGGGCAAACTATCTGCTTTTAAATATCATTTTTAACACTTGCTAGCTTGATAACCTTGAGATGGTGGCCTACATGCTCTGTGGCTCAGTTTTCTTGTCTTTAGCATGGGAGATATATCGATAATAATGACCATTTTACAGGCAAAGTACTATTACTAATTCCTGGAATACAATGAATGCTCTTAAAGTTAACATGATTCTTATTAGAAAGTAAACACTGTGAGGCAGGGAATTGCTTAATTCATCATTATAGATGTGTACTTGATATTTAGTAGTTTTACAATAAACATTTGTTGGAGAAGGAGTGAATAAAGGGGAGGATGTAATGAAAAGGAAAGAACATAATTTACAAATATTATGTCTGAGGTGTTTGAAGAAAGGAAGTGCAAGACTATATATACTGAAAGGTTTTGTAAAAACAATTATTTACTTGTTTGTTTATTTATTTATTTATTTAAAAGTAGACAAGGACAGAGTCTTGCTGAGTTGCCCAGGCTGGTCACCAAGTTTTGCCCTCACACAATCCTCCTTCCTTGGCCTCTAAAAGTGCTGGATTTACAACCATGAGCCATCGCATCAGATCTGAAATGTTTTCGAAAATATAGTTTATTATTTGGAAATTACCTGAGATGGTACCTAAAATAACACGTTATATTTTCTGTGGAAAATTAATCCAATGCTCCTGCTGTATAAATTGTTTCCTGAATAAAATAGATACTTGTTTCAGAAAAAATTTTGCCACATACCTTAGATCACTTACTGTGTCTTTCCTTAGAATCATTTCCTTATAGTCAGTTAGCTCAATCATTGTGAATAAATGAAATAAAATTAGTCAGAATAGTGAATAACATTTGATAAGATCCTTTAATAATTTTGGAAAAGACAGAAGCTACCTAAAGCTTAGATGCCCCTACTGGATTTGTCACATTTCAAGCTTTCAGAATGCCTCTTGGTTCCTTTTCTCAGTGATATCATTGGAATACACTGATCCCCACATTCACACTCACATAAACATTTTATATTTTTTTCAATTTCAGGTCATATCATATTTGTAGTTTGCTGTCTTTAAAACATACCTAGAATATGTCCCAGTGTATTGATTATCTCTCAGACTTAAAATGAAAAATATAACTGACTTGGAAGGCAGTAAACCAAGTGGTGGGCAGTTTCTTTATCACTTTTTCCATGAGTTTCACAGAGGCTAACTAAACATTTTCAGAATAAATGGAGATTTGAGCAGTCCTTTCAGTTAGTGATTAAATAAACTTCCTTCCAACACATGCACAGAATCGTAATGCTTAGAGGTGTTCTGAGAGATAAGTTAGCCATTCTTTGTTTAATTTTAAGTGTGAATGAAGGGTGGCAGAGTCCCCCTATGCCACCACCAGTCCAATATACATATATTTTTGTATTTATTGATTCAAAGTGGGTATTCACACAACACACAGACACACACACACACACACACACATTCATTGAGTATTTACTTCATAGCAAAAATCTGGGAAATTTTCCTTCTAAGAATTTACATTCTAATTGGTAGAAACAGACACTAAATAAAAGATAATTTTACCACAGAAAAAAATGGAATGGGCATGTTGTCTCACACTTATAATCTCAGTACTTTGGGAGACTGAAGAGGGAAAATCAATTGAGGCCAGGAGTTCAAGACCAGCCTGGGCAACATAGTGAGACACTGTCATTACAATTTTTAAAAAAGTCCTAGTTACTAAGGAGGCTGAGAAAAGAGGATTGGTTAAGTCCAGGAGTTCCAGGCTGCGGTGAGCTAAGAGTGTGCCACTGAACTCCTGCTTGGAGACAGAGCAAGCCCCCCCCCAAATAAATGAATAAAACAAACAAACAAATAAATAGGTGGGCATGGCAGCAATTGCCTGTAGTCTCAGTTACTTGGGAGGCTGAAGCAGGAAGATCACTTAAGCCCAGGATTGTGAAGCTGCAGTGAGCCACCTTCTTGCCACTGTACTCCAGCCGAGGGCAACAGAGTTTAAAAAAGAGAAAGAGGGTGAATGTTAGTAAAAATAAAAATTGAGCAATGGACAGAGAACGACTTGAGAAAGTATTGATGGCTCCTTTAAAATTAATGCTCTGAATGACTTCTCTTAGGGTATTATATTTTAAGCTGAGATATAAGTAATGAACAATCAGCTAAGAAGATTTTGAAAAACTGCATGCTTAGAGGAGATGTGCACATTTTCAAAGAGTGTAATAGTTTAGAGTTCTGAAGCAATTGGAAAAATAAAAAAGAAAGGAAAGTAAAATGTTAAGACTGAAGAAAGCAATAAAGGGTTTTATAGAGAGACAAAGGAAATAATATAGGCTCAAGTTGGCTTTAAAAAGTGTGTGGATTGATTTCTAACTGTGATTAGTGCAGTAGATCATTTTCATCAAGAAAATGATATTACATGATAGATAATTTAAAACAATTGTATTCATACACATACACACTTATATACGGACACAAAAATATTTGCTTGAGTAAATATTTCACTAAACAAACGTCTTTCCCATGTCTCTTCTCTACTGAAATTGTGATAGTAGAGCTCAGTGACACACACATGCATACACAACTCCAGTATCTTACATCTGTGGAAAAGGTTAATATAATATCTGGGGACAGATATAGGGCACCATGTCTTTTATGAAGTCTGAAAAGATGTCCAAAGAAATCAACATGAGCACTGAATTTTGAAAGCTTTAGTGACACAAAGAAAATGAGGTATTTCTGATCCAAACAAACAAGAGAAAAAAGGCACTAAATATCGGATTCTTGTCCCAGAGATACCGATTTTAATGATCTATAATCATCTGACACTTGATTCTTGAGTTAGAGTAGGAACTTCCTGAAGTCAGTGATTAATCCTTTTATCATGATTCTTGGCCTTCTTTTACCACTATCTCAAAAATTGAGAGTATGCAGAGCTACATTTATTTACTTTATATAAGTATTTAACATATTTGGCAAAATAGACTGTGCACTGAGCTGAAAAATTAATGTTAGTAGTTGATTCTTAAGACACAGTATTAAAAATGTACCACACTTAAGCTTTAATTTAATGTTTTCTAAGTTCTTGTTAAAACGAGATCTATGTCAATATATATGAAGTATTCTTAGAAGTTCTGTACATTGCAACTCTTGGTTTCACTTCCTTCACCATATTATGAAAAGAGTTACCAAATAATTAGTATGTCAGTCATAAAATGATACCTTGTATTCCCATCAATAATACTGATCTATCTTTTAAAATTTTTCTTTAGTTGAATCAACTTTACATATAAAATTTTAATTTTTTGATTTTGTCAAAAACTCACAAATATAAGAAAGATGGGATTAAAATTTCACTGGTATCCCTAAGGTTTTAAACAATTTAGCCACATTTGTTCAAACAAAATATTTAAGATTAGTCTAATTGACAAATTTTATTTACAGCAAGTATTAAAAAAGAGATAAGGTAAAGCATAGTTCTGCAATTCACAATAAGATATTAGTGCATATTAATTAAACATCTACCACTTATTGGACAATTATATTGTTCAGTAAATATCTTAATCTTTCAATATAATCAAACTTTGCAATGACATATATAGGTAGCTATCATCATGTTCAAATTACTGTTGAAGAAAATGAAGATCATGAGGCTTATACAACTCATTTCTGTGTACAAATTTGGGAGAGGAATGGATCTGAAGTTAAGTCAATCTGCTCATGTGGCTCTTCTTAATTTAAACGATGGGTGATTTCAAAGCTTGCCTGAGGACTCAGAAAAACAACATGAATTTCTTTTATTGAACAACTTATTCTGAAGAGAGTAAAAGCAAATAAAACTGTGAATAAAACTTAAAGAATGAATATATACCTTTTTTGGATATATATTTTTTTCTTCTCCACATTACTCTCCTCTTCCTCACATTCATTTTGATTGTCTTCTGATTCTCTATGGCCAATCTTTCTCTTTTGGTCCATTGCCTACTATCACTATAGTACCTGTGTAGACATATCTTAAGAGAAAAATATGTAAGATAGTCCCATAGACTAGCAAACTTAATATGATCCCTAAACCTATAATTCTCTACAAATAAATGTTTTGACCATTTTTAAGTTTATAAGCAAAATCTTTGTGTGAATAGTATGTTTGTAAGTATGCAAATACCACATATAAAATAATGCAATTCAGATGTTTTTCTGTTAAAAGCTATGGAAATAAGCCAGAAGCAAAGTACTTACAACTGTTGACACCACAGAGAGAAAGTTATGTAGTTTACATAGCTTCAGAGCATCTGTTATCTAAATATGAACCAAAAGCGTTTTTAAAAAGATATCAGGCATATTAATGAAATCCTGATTCCTCCTAAAAGGAAATGAATCTATACACAACTGTTACAAGAAACTGTGTAAAAGTAGATAGCAAACTATTTATTTAGTTTTGAATAAATAAATGTTTTCTGCTCTATAACTTGAAGGTATTCAAGTACCAAGTTTTGAGGTGGAAAAAATAAAAGAAGGAAAATAAAATATGTAGACAAAAGCTTTAGCAGTCAATTTTCCAAGAAACAATGCCCTTTCCAAAGTCTTCCTATTTGCAAACTATAATCCTCTGTACATGGTTTCAAAAAGAATAATTTGTGAACATTGCTTAATACTATATCCTAAAATTGCATAGTTCTAATATTCTAAAGTCTGCTGAAATTAAGGCTGTTTTCCTCTCTGAAAGACACCTATTTTAATTATTTTAGTTACAAAATAAATAAAATTCATACTGCCAGTGGTAAATTACAAACATGACTGAAATACTTTACAGAACATTTCATTCAGAGGTAGAATCTATACTTCAATCCCATGAAGCTGGATTTATTTTATGACTTGCGTTGATCAAGAGAATTTGATAGGAGTAACATTGTGGATGTTTTCAGCTTCAGATTCAAGGCCTCTTGAAGCTTTTATTCTTGCATGTAAATGAACACAAGTTTTCTTGTTGGTTAATGAGACACATTTGACCCAGTTGTTCTGTCACTGAAATTTACAACCAGTCAACCCCCAAAAACAGAGCTAGCTGAGCTGCAAATGTCCAGATATGTGAGTGAGTCCAGTAAAAACTAGCAGAGTGACCATCCAGCTGAGTGCAGCCCAAACAGTCATTCCACAGAACATTGAGCTAAATAAATGTTTGTTTTTCAAGTCTTTAAGTTTCCGAGTGGTTCTTTTATACAGCACAAAATACTGATGCAACACCAATATACAGGGGTAGGACAAAATTATTTCAGTAAGTTTTCATTAACAAATTAAATAACAAGCGATATCCAGATAGTAATTATACTGCTTAAACTTCCAGCATGAATGTGGATTTTTTTCACTTGTCTGATAATTTATAGTTCCAGAGCTGTGGTTGTTTGTTTAGTAATGAAGGTAGGTGAGAGTGGGTTAGCCTGCTTGCTCCCACTATCAGTTAAGTCCCTCTTTGTTACTTTTTCCAAGAAAGAAAATTTGTACCTATGATGACTCCTGATCACAATTCTCAGATACAACTCATGTTACTGAAAGACACACTGTAGTTGTCTTTTAAGTAGATTCAAAATATAAAAAAAGCATAGTACATAAACAAAAGCTTTTAACTGGAAATAAGGTAGACTGATCTTTTAGTTTTAAAGATGAAACAAAGAGCACATTTATTTTCTCAAATAATGTAGGCATTAACAGAAACAAAGATTGAATAAATAAAATGTGATTTCCACATATATACCCAGTGGTTAGGAAGAAGAACCTATCTACTTCAGGGGGATGCAGGAGCAAATAAAGAATAACGTTCTTTTGTCATGGGTTTCATAATATCCATAGAGAAGAGTGTATTGGTCACTGCTTAGTAGTGAGTTCCTGAAGGGAGTAGGCTAGCTTTGTCACTTTGACAAGAATTTCATTATGGGCTTCTGGGATGAGTAGCAGCCCTGATACTGATAAAAATGCATGCCATGTTTCCACAATATTTTCGAGAAAAAGAGCTCAAGAGCACATACTTTTAAATGGTTAATTGGACCTCTCAGGGGTCTTTTAAAACAGTGGTTCTCAACTTGAGTCTATTTCTCCCCTGGTACACTTGGCAATATCTGTATAGATTTTTGGTTGTCAAACTAGGGTGCAGTGCTATTGGTATCTAGACATACATTATCCTAAACGTCCTAAGATGTACAGGTCAGTCGTCTCTCACACACACATACATACCAATTTAAAATGTCAATAGTGCCAATGTTGAGAAACCCTGTTTTAGGGGAGAGAAAGCTTAACAGGCTGAGATTCTCAGATACTTTTTACCCTCTAAACCTTTCAAGTTATGTAACTAAAGCTCAATAAGAAAAATTGGTCCAGACATCAAAGATGGTAGAGTAGGACTTTTTTGTTTTGTTTTGTTTTGTTTTGTTGAGTTGGAGTCTCACTCTGTCGCCCGCCAAGACTGGAGTGCAATGGCCGCTCCCGGCCACCGCAGCCTCGACCGGCTGGGCTCCGGCGATCCTTCCACCTCAGCCTTCCGAGTAGCCGGAATTATAGGCCTGCGCTACCATGGCCGGCTGATTTTTTGATTTATTGTAGAGATGCGGTGTCGCCAAGTTGCCCAGGCAGGTCCCGAACACACATGCTCAGACAATTCACTCACCTCGGCCTCCCAAAGCACGGGATTACAGGCTGAGCTACCAAGCCCGGCCAGGACTTTCTAACACTACAGAAACATCTTATAGAAAGATCAATTTGAACAACAATACATGCATAAACACACCTTCACATGAGTTAAGGAAACCAGTTAAGTTATTACAACACTTTGATGTGGCACAGAAATAAGAAAAAATTCATTGAAGAGGGTAGAAATAACCATTTGTGTCACCCCCAACCTATCTTAGGCAAGATAGTGTGGAAAAAAGAAGAGAGAAGTGAGCATTGGATTTTGCCTCAGTCGCCAGCACCATGACTTCCCCAGTAAAACCCAGGGTTAAACTGGCCCCCACAACCCAAGATTCCAGGCTGGTACTTGCAGATTTAGACTCCAGGCCTATACTGGTGCCAGGCCAGATACTACAGACTCCAGCTTGAAGTCTACCTGGGAAACACTGCCTTTGTGCCCACACAACCACCAGGCAAACCCTAATGACCCCACCACTGCATTGGCCCAGTTGTCCAAAGTTTTTGTCCTGCCCCAAGACAGTATTACCCCCAAAGATTCAGGTTCTAGGTCACCTCTTGTGGATGCAGTTTGCAGGACTGTTCATGGTTCCAAATCAGCTCAGAGTCAGGTCTGCCCACAGATCCCCAGGCTTCAAGCCCATCCTAGAGTCAAACAGCACCCTTAACCTTAGGCATCAGGCTGATGCCCATGGGGGACAGTGGTATCTTGACTGGTACCTGTGACCCCGTCATCTTAGCCAACACCTGCAGCCCCATGATCCAGAAGATTCAGTGTCCAGGCCTACTTTAGCATACCTAATGTCTAAGCACATCCTAATAGAGCCCTTTACATCCATCCTTTTAGATTCAATCAACAGATCCATCCTTGTAAGTTTAACCTTCAGACCCACCTGAATGCTGATCCAGGCACATCTCCTACTAAGAATTCGAGCAATAAGCCTGCGTGTGGGTCATGCCAGGTGGCCTGCCCAGAATCCCTGGATACCCTAATCAACTAGTAAAGGGTTTGCCCAGACAAAACCAGTGTTCAAAGACTGGAATGAGTCTCTACTTTTTCAGATGTGCAGAAACCAATGAATCACCACAAGGATCAACAGCATTCAGGAAAATATGGAACCAAAAAAGAAACATGATAAAGCAACAGTAACATAACCTAAAAGAAATTGAAATTTATGAATAGTTTGATGAAGAATTCAAAATAATTGTTCTAAGAAAATTCAACAAATTCCAGTAAAATATAGAGAAACAATATTATGATTCCTGGAAAACAATAAATGGTGATCAAACTAGTAAATTTAACAAAGACTGAAATTGTTTAAAAATCACATTGGCCGGGCTCAGTAGCTTAGCCTGTAATTCCACACCTTGGGAGGCTGAGGTGAGTGGATTGCCTGAGCACGAGGGTTCGAGACCCGCCTGGGCAACTTGGCGAGACCTCATCTCTACAATAAACCAAAAAATTAGCCGGACGTGGTAGAGCGCGATTGTAGTTCCAGCTACTTGGAAGGCTGAGGCGGAAGGAACACCGGAGCCCAGCAGGTCGAGGCTGCGGTGGCCGGGAGTGGCCACTGCACTCCAGTCTGGGCGATGGAGTGAGACTCCAACTCAAAAAAAAAAAAAAAAAAAAAATTCACATCGAAATTCCGGAAATAAAAATACAATGAAGCAAATAATAAATGCAATAGTGTTTCAAGAGCAGAATGATCAAGCAGGAAAAAATACTTAAAGCAAAGACAGTTTATTTGAAAATATGCAAAGGAGAAAATAAGAAAGAAAAGAAATGAAGAAATCTTATAAAATTTAGGGAACAGCATCACAAGAACAAATATTTGAAGTATAGAATTTGAAGAAAGAGAGGAGAGACAAAGTAATAGAACACTTATTTAAATAAATAATAGCAGAAAACGTTCCAAATCTGGGGGAAGATATAAATGTTCAGATATAGAAAGATCAAAGGTCTTCAATTAAAATAAAGATTGTTATATTATTATATAATATGTTATATTAAATTATAATTATATTATAATCAAACTGGAAAAAATAAAAACACAAGAGAGTATGCTGAAAATCATAAGAGAAAATAAATATCTCATATAAGGGAATTCAATTATAATAGTAGCAGTCTTTTCAGCAGTAACCTTAGAGTTCAAGAGACATTGAGATGACATACAGCATCACCCCCATCCCCTCTTTATTCACAAAGAATATTACTTAAAAAAAAAACACTGTGGATGCCTGAAAGTGCAAATGGTACCAAACCTTTTATATGTCATGTATTTCCTATGCAGTAATGAGTGAGTTGTATGTACAGCATAGCTATGCTGAACAAAAGAATGATTCATGTCTTTGGCTGGATGGAACAGGATGACATGATATATTATCTTGCAACTCAGAATGGCATGCAATTTTAAACTTATGAATTATTTATTTCTAGAATTTTTATGCAATATTTGTAAACTGCCATTGATCACAGGTAACTGAACCCATGGAAATCAAAACCATGGATTAGGGAAAACCATGCCTTAAAAAATCCTGAAGAAAAAAACCTGCCAACCAAGAAAACTTCACCAAGCAAAACTGTCCATCAGAACTGAAGGTGAGATAAAGAGTTTTTTCCAGGCAAACAAAAACTGAAGAAGTTCATCATCAGTAGACCCATATTTAACAAATGCAAAAATCATTTCTTTAAACAGAAACAAGATATACTAATTAGCAATATTTAATATATAAAAGTATAATTAAGATGTATACAGTCAAACTCATAATATCTTAATACTGTAGTGGTGGCAAATAAAGTACTTAATTCTTTAGTCTGAAGGTTAAAAAACTATTAAAATAATAATAAATAATAGCTACAATAATTTGTTAAGGGATACAAAATATATAAAGATGTAAATTATGACATCCAAAATTCAAAATGGAGATTGAATGGAGAAAAATGTCACATTTTAATGTTATCAAAATTCTATTTTTATCAGCTTAAAATACTGTTATCACTGTTTAGCATCTTTAGCATCTCATGGCAACCACAAAGCAAACATCTATAATGGATATCGAAAGATAATAAACAAGGAATCAAAGCATACACCTAGAGAAAAATCACTTAAACCCAAAGTGAAATAGCAACAACAAAAAATTATCTACAAAAAACAAAACTAAACTAAAGTAAAAACAATCATACTTACTTATCTATCACAGAAACAAAAAACCAAATGCCACATGTTTTTACTCATAAGTGGGGCCTGAACATTAACCACAATAACACAAAGAGAAATCGGCAGTTGCAGGACACTGCCAGTGGGGTTAGGAGAGGCGACATGTAGCAACATAAAGGGTACTTGGTCCTAAACTGGAGAAGTGAGGATGGGGTGGAGGTCCAAACTTCACCTGCATGTAGATTGCTTATGTACCTTATCCTGACTTGTACCCCATGTCTCCATAATAGAATAAAATAAAGTAAAAAGAAAAAAAGAACAAAATGACAGTAATAAGTCTTTACCTATAATAATTACCTTGAACATAGATGGGTTAAATTCACAAATAAAAAGATATAGACTGACAGAATGAATTGTAAAATAAGACCAACTGCAAGCTGCCTACAAAAGAATCACTTTAGCTTTAAGGGTACATACAGGATAAAAGTAAAACCATGAGAAAAGATATTTCATGTAAATGAAAATCAAAAGGGAACAGAGGCCTAAAGCCTAATGCTTTATTGAAAAGAAAAATAAGGTTATTACATAATGAAAATGAGTTGATGCACCAAAAAATGAGTGTGAATGCACTCACATTTAAGAGAAAAATATATACAGAAGCACTCACATTTCAGGGAAAAATATATACAGAAACATTCACATTTAGGGAAAAATATATACAGAAAATATTAACAAATCTATAGGGACACATAAAGTGTAATGCAATAATAGTAATGTGATGCAATACCCCAAGTTTAGCCATAGGAAGATAATCCATAAAAAAATATCAATAAGGAGACATTAGACTTAAACTACACTTTAGACCAAAGACTCCAGCAAACACACACACGTGTGTGTGTGTGTGTGTGTGTGTGTGTGTATATAATCTTTTTTTTTTTTTTGAGTTGGAGTCTCACTCCGTCGCCCAGACTGGAGTGCAGTGGCTGCTCCCGGCCACCGCAGCCTCGACCTGCTGGGCTCCGGCGATCCTTCCGCCTCAGCCTTCCAAGTAGCTGGAGCTACAGGCGCGCGCTATCACGCCCGG
>CAUYQG010219178.1:0-31551 GCA_963574415.1 Tarsius wallacei | reverse complement strand
TGAGGTGAGTGGATTGCCTGAGCCCGCGGGTTCGAGACCCACCTGGGCAACTTGGTGACACCTCATCTCTACAATAAATTTAAAAAATCAGCCGGGCATGGTAGCGCGTGCCTGTAATTCCAGCTACTCGGAAGGCTGAGGGGGAAGGATCGCCGGAGCCCAGCAGGTGGAGGCTGTGGTGGCCGGGAGTGGCCACTGCACTCCAGTCTGGGCGACAGTGAGACTCCAACTCAAAAAAAAAAAAAAAAAAAGAGAAATAGCCATGAGTCCCTACTGATAAATGATTGAATAAATTAATAAATGGGAGAGAAGAGACAAATCTTCCACGCAGAAGAATTCCAGATAATTTATTTAGATACACCACCCTCAAAGAGGAAAAACAAAACTCCCCTACTCCTTAAGTGTGAGCTGCACATAGTGAGCTCCTCCCAAAGAGCAAGCTATGGAATGTGAGAAGGAAGTCATTTTACAGTAAAGAAACCTGACAAATACTACTCGGCTAGGTGATCAATATCAACATCAACAGCCATAAATTATGTTGATAGTAAGCACCCTTGGTATGATGTCATGAAAATGACTCTTTACCTCTGTGATTGTCCCCAAAATCCATAAACCCAGACTACTCATGAGAAAAACATCCAGCAAATTTCCGTAGAGAAGCATTCCTCAAAACACCTGACCAGCACTCCTCAAAACCATCAAAGGGTCAAAGTCATCAAAAAAGAAAAGTCAGAGAAAGTGCCACTGGCAAGAGGATTCTAAGAAGACATAACAAGTGAACAAGTAAACGTGTAGAGTATCATGGATGGGATACTGTAACATTAGGTAAAATCTAAGGAAATCTTTAAAAACGATGAATTTGAATTAATAAAAATGTGTCAAGAGCAGTTCATTAATGTTAACAAACATACCATTCTAATGGAAGATGTTACTAATAGGGGAAACTGATCATGGGGCATGTGGGAATTCTTTGTATTAGTTTCTCAATTTTTCTGCAAATTGAAAACTGTTCTAAAAAATAGTCTATTTTTTACAATGGATAAACCATTAGATTGTGAATCACCAGAATAAAACTAATTGTTTTCTTTTCTTCAAAAGAATTGTTTCCTTTTCTCCAAAAATTATCTATTTAAAATAACTAATATATACAAGTATAATATAGTAGACAGAATTTAGGACTTAAGAAGAGTCCTGTATTTAAAGATCATGTCTATCATTGACTAAGGGGGTGACTTTATGTTAATTAGCTCAACAAGCTTCAGTTCCTCCATCTTTTACAAAACAGGGATGAAAAAGTTATTTCGCAGAATTATTGTCAAGAAGGTTCTAGTTCTTATGTTACATAGAAAACAATAAATGTTGTACTTTGTCTTTTCCCTAACTGAATGGTCTTCACTTAGTAAATTCTACCAAACTAATGAATGAATTAATGATTACTATCCCATAATGAGGGGAGAAAATCTGAAAGCAGCAAGTGCCACCTCTGAGCACAGAAGTTCACAAAGGAGAAATTTTCCTTCAACCTCAGAATAACCAACTTTAAGCCAAAGATCTGTCCCTAAAATCCACTTGCATTCATGCTGAGCAATACTGAAAGGAATATTTAAATGATTCTGTCACTCCCACTGGGGCTACTACACCCTCTGGCATGATTAAGGAAGGCCCAGGATTGTCAGCTTCCTGGGGGTGATGATTCTTAGTGCCCTGTGTTGCTCCCTCCTGTGATTTGGAAGTGTCACAAGAGTGGGGCTGACTTGGATACTCTCATTCTAAGTCATCTCTTCCTAGGGTGTGGAGGACAGGGCAACACAGAACAATATCCAGCTTTACTTGCTAGAAATGGAAACTTTTATTATTTTTTAAGCCTTAAAGTATTAGCATCAAGTCTGATAAATAGGTTGTAGAGAAGCAAATGATGATTTCTAAAACATGCCACTAATTCAGACAAATCTGGTGGAAATTTGAAAAGATGAAAAATGTGGATTTAAATATTTATTTAATATATACATGTATATTTTAGACTGGAAAATATAGTTTATTTAGAAAGTAAATTAGAAAGAGAGCAAGGGAGAGATTCACTTCCCAAGGTAGGGGAGAGGGTCAAAGCTAGGAAACATGGTGGCCATAGCTCAACGAGCTACATGGACACACCAGAGTTTAACAAAGCAATGGCTAGTAAGTAAATTAGAGAGAGAAGAGAGAGGAAATTCACTCCCTAAGGCAATTGAGGGGGTCAAAGTTTATGAAAACATGGCCTGGCCATAGCTCAAAGAGCACATGGTAAGAACATAGCTTAGCAAGGCAATGGCAAATGGAGAGAGAGAGATTCAGCTCCCTGAGGCAGGGGAGGAGGCCAAAGCCAGGAAACATGGTGGCCATAGCTCAAAGAGCCACATGGACACACCAGAATACAACAAAGAAATAATGACTAGGGAGGGAGGGAGACAGGGAGACAGAGAGGGAAATGGAGGAGGATGGTATTCACCTCCCAAGGTAGGGGAGGGGGGCAAAGCTTAGGAAAACATGGCCTGGCCATAGCTCAAAGAACACATGGCCACACCAGAGTTCAGTAAAGCAATGACCCTAAAATATTTCAGTTACTTCCAAATACAAAAGACAACCTACATGATCTGTATCAGTCATGGTCTAGTCAAGAGACAGAAATGATACTAGTTATTTAAACTGAGTGGTTTTAATATAAAGAATTGTTACTAGGTATTACAAAACTGAAAAGGAAGAAAAAATACAAAGAATTCTCAGAGGTTGCTACTACATTCGTAAGGCCAAAGGAACAAAGGGAAGAGGTGAAAATTATTAGAAAGCATAAAACTAGAGGAAGGGCCTTGCTGTTGCTGGTTTTGTAAGAGAGCGCAATGAGGCTGATGGGTGTTGGGAAAATTGTACACTGAACCTGGAAACTGCTACTAAAATCAGCTACCATTGCCAGAGTGAAGAAACGAAGCCAAGGGCAATGCTAACAGGAAGCAAACAGGAAGGAGCTAGTTTCTTCTTCTAACTTTCCAGTATCTCTCAAGTATCTAGTACTGAAAAAGCCAAATCACAAAGCAAAAATATGGTTTCTTTCACAAAGCATGTATAGAAGAGTAGGTTTGAATAGAGAGAAAGTAGCTTTATAGATGGTAGTTTTTATAAAGTACCATAGATGAAAGAGGAAAAATATTTAAAGCAAAGAATTAATGTTTAAAAATACACTTTAAAAGTTAAGTAGATTAAACATTCCTCCTGATATCATATTTACCTTTTTAAATTCATTTAGAAAACCTATTCTTCCCAGATAATGCAAAGACAGATGGTAAGTAATCTGTCTAGAGTGTACAAGACGTTTTCACAAATTCCAAATTTATGAGTAATGGATGGCATTAGGCCCTATTGTACTTGCAAAGTCATATAAGGCAATCTGCTAAAAGAAAAGAGAAGGAATACAGGCAAATTTCCTGGGCTTCAATTTCTTGGTCTTTTTGTGATTAAATTCTTGCACTATATATGATCTTGATTTATGCCAAAGAAAAAGTGAGAATTCGCTGTACTGGATAGCAAGTAAATAGTCACCAAACAAGTGGGAGGAAAGTGCTTGCCTGTGTACCATTCTCTTGGATAATGAGAATCACTCATGGGACAGAGACTAATAATTGCAAGAGACTTTTCTGTGAGATGTTCACCTAAGTTCACAGTTGAAGCAGCTGTGCAAAAAGTTCGATTGTTTATTGAGATGTATTTGATCTGGACTTAACAAAAACAAACACTGGAAGGTAGCTCTTATCTTCCAGAGCTAAGGCTGAACATTCAGCACATCTCTGTCAGTTTCACATCCTTCTTGTGTCCTAGTTAAAAAGAGAAGGCAACTATCATCCAGGTAATTATCAACAATAAATATTTATGGTTGGACCCTCTACTTAAACTGTGAGTATAAAAAGGTGTAGGACACAGTACTATCCCCAAAGAATCTTCAAATTCAGATGAGGAGGTACGAATATACTTACAAGTATAGCTTAGGTTGCATTGTTGTGATTGAAGTTATAACCAGATGAGAGGTCACCACATCACCCCAAGAAAAGTGATAACCTAGGAGGTGCTCAGATAAAACTGAACCAAAAGAAAATATGAGGCTCACACTGGTCATTTCAGTATTGAATATGAGCTGGGATCAGGAAGGAGGCTAAGGCATGGTCAAAATAGTTTGAAACAGACATAAGAATGGGTGGATTAGGGAACCATAAACACGTAATTTGGTTGGAGTGAATATTTGTTCTAAGGTTTAGTGAAATATGTTTTGAAAGGTGATCATGGCCGGGCTCAGTGGCTCAGCCTATAATCCCAGCACTTTGGGAGGCTAAAGAGGGGATTGCCTGAGCCACAGGTTCGAGACCAGTCCAGGCCACTTGGCAAGAGCTCGTCTCTACAATAAATAAATAAAAAAATTAGCCAGGCATGGCAGTGCACACCTGTAGTTCCAGCTACGTGGAAGGCTGAGGCGGAAGGATTGCTGGAGTCCAACAGGTCAATGCTGATGTGGCCATGAGTGTGCCACTGCACTCCAGTCTGGGTGACAGAATGAGACTCCAACTCAAAAAAATAAATAAAGGTGATCATGGCTACTGCAGCTTTAAAAATTAAATCCATTTAACTCTGGAGTTTCTTCTTTTTTATGAAAATCTGAAAGATCACAATTATATTTTTTATTTTCCAATTGGAAAAAACTCTATATTCAGATTTTGAGCAATTATAGTTCAGTTTGTTAGAACTAATCATTCAGTTATAGATTGATCAATAACTAGTTATTAAAGCTTTCTCCATGCAGAGCATTATGATAGGGATTAGCAAGTCTACAAAGAATCTTAGGGTATGTTCTATTTAATGACATGATAAGATAAACCATACAAATTTGGTGGGGTGCAGTGGCTCATGCCTGTAAACCTAGCCCTTTGGGAGGCCAAGACAGGAGGACTGCTTAAGCCCAGGAGTTCAAGACAAGGCTAGAAAACATAGCAAGATCTCATCTCTACACAAAATCAAAAAATTAGATGGGCATGGTGGCATGTGCCTGTAGCCCCAGCAACTTGGGAGAAGAAGGCAGAAGGATCGCCTGAACCCAGGAGGTAGAGGCTGCAGTGAGCTGTGATCATGCCACTGCACTCCAGCCTAGACAACAGAATGATACTCTGATCCCCCCTCCACAAAAAAAAAATTGAAGGTAATGCATGATGAATAGAGAATGAGTAACACAAGTAGTGATGCCTGTTTTTATAGGGAATATAGGTAGCATGTCTGTAACTCAAGTAACTGCCACCAGGTGTATTTTGGTCTTGGACTAAGTAGAGGCCAGCATTGTGCCAGAAAGGAGAAAGAAGAAAAGAGGAAGGATGGATGGGGCAGGTTGGGTGGGGGAGGGGGGACATGCAAGACAGTAGCAAGCCAAAGGATGCAGAAAGACCCATTAGGAAGCTGGTTCAGTGATCAATCCAGGTGGCCTGGAATAGGGTGGTGTCAGTGGGCATGAAGAGAACCAGATGGAGTAAAGAGATGTTTACAGAGCAGACTTGACAGTATTTGGTCATTGATTTTATGTGGGACATGAGAGACAGAGAGAAGCCAATTATGTCTCCCAGGTTCACAGGAAGTGCTATTTAGTCAGCTTGGGAGGGGGGGAAGGCACAGGGAAAGATGAGGGTATCTCTTAATGATGGATGATGAGATTACTTTTTTGTGTTCATTCTTTAGTATTTCCCATTTTCTCTGGTAAACATTACTTGCACAATAAAAATATAAAAGGAGAATTCATAATATTTGAAATATCAGTATGTGGTAAGAAGAGGTTAAATAGGTTTCTGAGTCATAACTAAATGTTGTAATAATGAGTGAATTCTTTTACTTCTGTATTTTTAAAAAATATTTTCAAATTTGCCTATAATGGATATGGATATAGTTTATAATTAGAAAAAGAAGCTTTGTTTTTGTTAGTTTGCTTTTTTTGGTAAGGAGTCAAAGCCATACTTGGGACCAACAACAAAGAAGTCAGCCTGGGCAGGAACAGATGAGTCATGGGTTCAGGCCAAGGAAAAGAGAAAATAAAAAGAAGCAGAACAGAGACCAGCAGAGAAGCAGAGTCCAAATGTCACATTCAGACAACCTGGATAGCGGAGCCACCTTCCTGTTGACTCAAGACCCAATTTTTGAATGAATCTAGTCCTCCAGACTGCAGGGAATACTGAGACTGGAGGAGAAGGCTGAAAACTGAGGAGTTTCTCAGAGAAGGAAAAATGGATACACAGAAAATGACGGAGTTCTAGAGTTCAAATTTTATATGATATTTGCCTTCCCTGCCACTGGCTTTACTTTCAGATGGATGTTTGACCTCCATGGAGAGGAACTTGTAGGTGACTACTGCAATCACATGAAGATTTTAGTTTTCAGCATCCCTTAAGGAATTGTAAGTCTCTGTTTCTGAAAATAAAATAAAATAGTCTTCAAACAAGACAGAAATTTAGTCCAGGGTTAGGAAGCCCAGGGCTCCACAAAGCCACCTGAGACTCACGCCCCTCCTGATCCAAGATGGAGATTAGCCATCATATCCATATTTTAGAAGCAGAACTGATGACAAGGAGCAGAAAGCCATGTCACCTGTCCTTGAGGAGTTTGCCTAAAAATCCCACATGACATTTTTGCTTATGTATTATTGGTCAGAACATAATCACATATCTGCAAATGAGACTAAAAAATATTTTTTAATAAAGGCAGCAATGGGCTTAGCGAAAAGTTGGAGTTCTGTAATAAGGAAGGAAGGGTAGGAAGGATGGATGGAAAGGAGGAAGGGATGGAAGGAGGGAGGGAGGGAAAATGAATATCAGGTGGACAACTACCAGTCACTGACATAAGCTCTTACACAAAATATCCTTTTGAATGTTTACTGATTTGGAGGTGGTTTTTTTGTTTGGTTGTTTTAGAGACAGGGTCTCACTCTGTCCCCCAGGCTGAAATGCAGTTGTGTGATAAGGGCTCACTGCAGCCTCGAACTCCTGGCTTCAAGCGATCTTCCTGCCCTGGCCTCTCAAAGTGCTGTTAAGAGCCACCACATCTGGCATGAACATTTAAATAAGGTATTTTATAATTATAAAACAGGTTGGTGGAGAGAGTGTAAGGGTATCATCAAAGATATTCTGCCCAGAAAAGTAGCAGAAGTGTGATACAATTGATGGAAATAGGTAAATGTGAAGAAGAAGCCATTGAGGGTTAAAATTGCCTACAAGAGATTGAACAAAACAGAACAGACTGAGTAAAGAGGGTAATGGAGAAACTTTTTTTAGAAAATTAAGTAGGACAAGGGTGGAGGAAAACAAATGAGTCCAAGTCAATACCAGATACTATCTCTAGTCAAAAAATGTGTTGGCAGAAGCTAAAACTATTGATCAAATTTGAGTTGGATCCCTCTGATTTTCAGTTCAAAGTTAGCTTGTTTTAAGAAGCTCAGGTTTTTTGACTGATCCTGGAAAATGGGTGAGAGTAGGTAGAACCCGGATGAGAGCACTGTAGTGACCTCTGTGAGTTCATGGTGGTAAAACAAGGGCCTTTCGTAGGGAACAGCTGTGAGGCGGAGGTCCAAGGTCTTCCCTCCCCAGCATGGAATCAGCAGTCCTCCACGAGACAATCAAACTGAACCTCCAGCTCTTGGGCTAAAACTGTAATTGAGCAAACACCCCTTGATTTGGGATAGGCATTTCTCTATTAGGAGCAAGGTCCTCACCCCAACCTTGGGTTCCTTTCATACCCACACTGTGCCTTCTCTTCCCATCTGCTCAGTTCTCCTCCTTCCCACCTTGTTTCCTGTTTTGTTTTTTTCCTCACTAATCAGCTATCTCTCAGCTCTTCCTGACCCATCACCATTTATGGAATATTCGTAATCAACTACTTGTGAAATAGATATGATATCTAAGCTGACCAATTGTTAAAAGGTCCCTGGTTAATTGTGTCTCAATCGTTTCTATTTTATTTTGGAGACTAAGAACAAAAGTGAGTCAACATATACAAACCAGAAAACAAAAGCTTTCTTTAAAAAGTTTATCTTTTTCAAACATCAGGGGGAAAAAAAAGGTAGCAATAACCAAAACACAGAGACCAGAGGGAACCCTGGCAAAAAACTGTCTTAATATGCTATGCAGTAAAATGCCTTTTCTCTGTGGCTATGTCATGGAAAGTTACACAAGGAGAAATAGATTTTCAACATCTGTATTATAGATTAAAATAATACTTTTTTTGAGTTTGGGATGTCTTATAAGCAATATTTCTTTTAATTTTCCAAATTATCTGTGTGACTATCATATTGACTTAAAAGACACTTTGATTTTCCAATGACCATTGCAGAGATTTCATCAAGATTTCTACTTGATCTTCAGTAGGATATGATCCTTTAATACCTCACTGTTAAATTTATCTCCAAATTCCGGTTTCCTGTCAGGTGGTTAATTGTCTCAAAAATAGTAGGTCAGGCTCCCACCGACTGTTCTTTAAAGGGAACACCAAGGAGTTATTTGGAAAGGTCAATATTCATCCTCTGATTTTACTCTGGTTTTCATAAATGGATTCTAGTTCAAGTAGGTTGTATGTCAAAAGGAGTCTGGGGAAAGAAGAGAGGAAGTCGTAAAATTCTGACAGGTTACATCCAAGGATGTTTTTTAAAGTTTTAAAATCCATGTTATGTAAAAGGCACATACCACCATGTTTGAGAATTACCAAAAGAGAAGCCTGGCGTGCATAAGGAGAGAGGCTGGCTTCGAATGTGGGCTTTGGCTTGGGGAAAAGCCTGGGGAGAGGACTGGAAAGGTTCTGCGATTCTTCCACCAGAAGAACTGAGTGTTCGTGCTTTATGACAGACTCCATGGCTACTCCATTAACATGTATGCACACACACATTTTTCTGAACTGATTTGCCTGTCGGTTTTATCTGGTACCGTCCCCTGGTCTTTAAGGCAGGACAGAGTAGAGGGATATTCCACCTGCATAGAAATCAAGATTCAGGGATTTTTTTGGTGGAGTCTGAATGTATTACTCCTTTCGATGCCATGAGATTCCTAGAAAAAAATGTGCAAATAATTATTCACATTGACTGGCCACATGTTCCGTTTTTCACAAGCACTATTCTGAGCAACTGGAATCTAGGTTTTAGTACATAGTGTGGGATGTAGAAAAAACTACTTCCCATTTAGGGTCTCAATTTCTTCATCTTCATCGTGAAAATCTAGATAATTAAACCGTATTGTTATATTAGAAGTTATGAACACTCCAAAAGTCTTCTGATTTTGAATTTTGGGTGATTATAATTTAAATTATATGATGCTTAGGAAAATCACAATTGGCAGAATAATAAATCACTTTAAAAATTTAAATCAAGACATTAGAAAGTTATGTACTTTCTTCAGGTATTCCATTGTGTAAGTCCATTTTAGAGGTTAAAATTAGGTTTCCAAGTGCTCTGTAATCTAAGGAGAATTGCTTTTCATGACAAACCTGGAGAAAGAAAGATTGTTAAGCAACTGGGTTGAAATGTGCTAACTCAGAAGCAAGGCCAAAATCAAAGAAAGTATAAATAGAGTAGGTGTTGACTAACAAAAAAAATCCAGAAACAGATCTGCAATTGTATCAGGAAGCTTGTGGGTGAAATAACAGAATTTCCTACTGGAAGTTACTTTAAAAAATAATTTTTTTCTGACGAGTTCAAGTTGGTTCAGAAGTTTAACAAAGCTATCAAGGACCTAGTCTCTTCCCATCTTTCTGATCTGGCATCCTTAGTGTCTTGGAAATGCCTCATTTATAGTATCAAGATTGGTGGCTGCAGGGAGGTCGTCATAACCGATCACTGACAAAAGGTAATGGAATGACCATAATTGGCTTATGCTAATTATCCTTCCCTCCCTGGGGATGAGTCCATATGCCCGGAGCAATTGCGACATCAGAACAAAAGTGGGGCTCTGTTGACAAGAAAGAAAATAGAAGTGATAGTTGGATAGGCAATCACTATCTCTGTCATAGCAACAAAAAAAATTTCTGTCTTGGAATAATTTTTTAAATGGCTGAACATGGTTTAAAAAATATCTCATTGACTACAATCTATGCCAGATTTGGGAAATCAGTATGAGACACTTCCAAACCAACATATTCACTTCTTAAATGAGTTTATGACAACCTCAAGGGGGAAAATAATTTTGCTACACATGCTGGAACAAGATTTAGGATGCTAATTTGGGCTTCTGGTTTTCATAACAACAGATTGGTAGGTAGAATTTGCAGTAAATCTTCTCGATAAGAACTTGTTTTAAACTCTAGAAATGAGTATCCTCCATTTATTAGCCCTACCATTAAAATAGGTTACATACAAGTCCATGAACATCTGATATTTCTACATGGAGGGAGCCTCTGATTGTCTCATAGGTTGAATGTCCAACCTCTGAAAGACACTAACTAGTCTGGTAGAGCCAAGACGTAGCTCACCAATATGCTCAAGCCTTAGCTGTTTAGAAAGGAAAATGGTCTCCACACTCACTACACCTGTTTACAAATCAAAGTAATGGTATATCTTTCCTTTCCCATGTCTATGGTTTCAAGGAAAGTGACCACCACACCATTGTGTAGGCATACTATTGTAGGCTTACATAAATAGCAGAGAGGGAACAAAGCATTGGCTAACACAGGCCACCCTCATGACCTTCTGATGGCCTAAGTCCAAGAAGATGACTGTTAAAACAACAAACAGATGGTATCCAGGACAAATAACACCCTCATGTGGACTGCCCAAGGAGTCAAGGTCTTACAGGAGGGAGCCGGCACACAGCCAGCAAATACTCTGTTAGATAACACAGCTGTGATTTCAACACCAAGTGGATTTGTTCATATTTAAAACTCAGATACATCTCAGTGTTTCACTGGAAAGTCTGTTAACTGTAAAAAGCTGCTCATTTTTCCACTCCACAAAAGCAGTGCTGGAGAAAACAAAAGTGGGAGAAGTAAAATTCCCTGTTATTACAACAGTGTAATTTTTGCTGAGAACCTGGATGCCAAATCTCCATCTACATCAAAAGGTTAAATGAAGCAAATTTTCTTTAGACATGGAGTTGTCCTAAGAAAACTTTTGTGTTCAGAACAGTATTCTAAAAAAGAATCTGCCAGGCTGGAAGCTGGCTTCTTAACCGACCGAATTCCTTTACAGAGAAGGTGTATGGTAATATATGAACAGCTCTAGACTGGGGAGGGGGTCAAGACCAAAGCCTTCTGCTTTGTCTTGACACAAACTTAATAACCTCTTCTGATCTCTTCTTGAGTAGTATAATAGGACCCACTTTGCAGGATTCGTAAACAAATAAGACAAAGCATACGATACTGCAAGCATTCGGTTTGGCAAATGTGGTATTTTAAAGCATTACCCTCTGGTCATCCTCAAGATGTCCTAGAGGAGGAGGAATAACAAAGTATAGTAATCTTATTCATCTGCCACAGTCTTTGAATTGAGGGGAAAGAGGCTGGTGGGAATTTTGAGGGCTGAAACTCAATCTGGGAATTTTGTGGACAGGAACTCAATCTGCAAGTCAACCAAAATGTACGAAGATTGGGAATATGTGTTTCCTTGTGATTTTCTAAAACACCAACAGAACAAACCACTTATAGTTACACACACAAATACACCAACATTACACAAAACTGACCTTGCCTGGAGCATCAGAACCACCATCAAAGCCATCACTTTCTTTTTCAGACTCAGAGCAGCTGTTCTAGAAATGTGACAGACAGGAATCTGTCAACATCTCCACTTCTCTGTCCTGAGACCACTAGAAAATTTATGTTCAACATCACAAAACAGAAAGGGAAGAGGGAGACGTTTTGGAAAGACAGTTGAGTGGTAGAAAAAAGAATTTCTGGCAACCCCATTCTTAAATATATTTTTCCAGAAAAACAATTCTACAAATGAAGGTTCCGTATGGTTGAAACAAACCTAATTACCATTTTAACATATTTTAAGTTAAATTGGCTTTCTGGGTTTGAATTTAGGCACAATTTGCAAAGTTGCTTCTAAACGAAAATTTATTCTGAGTTCCAAACAACCAATTTATATTTGAATTTCAGGGGCACAACTCATTTGTAAATAAAATTGCCATAATTGTTTTCTTTGGATATTCTTAATGAGCCAAACAAACAGAAACCAAAAAAACCAATGAATGGTTCATTTGCAAGATCAATAATTGAAAATGCATAATTCTATAGTGATTAAACTCATTTGAAAAATAAGCATTAGTAGTATTGAGATTGGTGAGAATTTTGTAGGACAGAACTTTTTCTGAAATTAATGTGTCATGGTAACAGATTTGTCTAACAAATTTTATCTTGTTCTGCCATTCAGGCTAGAGTGCAGTGGCACAATGATAATCCACTGCAGCTTCAAATTCCTCGGTTCATGAAATCCTCCTGCCTCAGCCTCCCAAGTAGTTGGGACTATAGGCATGCACCCCCATGCCTGACTTTATCTAACAATCTGAAGCTGCAATATTTTAAAAAATTATCTTTGTGGGCTGGATGCAGTGGCTCACACCTATAATCCCAGCACTTTGGGAGGCCAAGGCAAAAAAATTGCCTAAGCCCATGAGGTCAAGACCAGCCTGAGAAACATGGCAAGACTGTCTCTATAATAAATCAAAAAATTAGTCAGGCATCATGGTGCCAGCCTGTAGTCCCAGCAACTTGGAAGACTGAGGTGGGAGGATTGCCTCAAAAAATAATTATCTGTGTAATTATCTATGTATAGAATAACCAACATTCTATTAGGTGCAAAATCTCAAGTGTACAAGTACCAACCAATTAACTAATGTAATCATCATGGTAACTCCAAGAGTTATTATAGCTAATTTGACCAACGAGGAAACTGAGCAGAGAATTAAATAATTTGCCCAGGGTCATATGAGAGCCTGGGCATTCTGACACCTTTCACTTTTAATGTCTACAGTATACTAAACTTTTAAACTTGAAGCATTTCAACTGCTGTGAACTTATCCATCAACCCTAGAATAGCCGGGCTCCTCTGAAGCACTCAAGATTCTGTTCTTTCCTCAGTCAGTAAAACCCCTTCCTCCAAAGGGAAGTCAGCTTATAAGAATACAAGTGGGAGAATGCATAAGACAACTCTCTTTGGCTACCAAGTGGCAGTTACCAATTTTGGGTACTAAATGTCCTCTTCAAGAAAAAATTGTATCCTCTTCCTCAACCACAGAAGAGAAATATGAAAAAAACAAAGCCAATCAGTACAACTTCTGACTGTGGTGCAATAGACCTATAGCTTACAAGAATTGATCATAGTTTATTTTCTGTTTAAATTTCTTTCATGACACACCAGCATAGCATGAAGGATTTTGGAAGATTTGAATTTGGAAGAACTTGAGCATTTTATGTTCTGAGCCATACAAAGAGTAATTAGAAGACTTTGCAGACTCACAGTGGTTGGAAAGTAGAAATTTCCCCTCCTAGAGTTAGGACCCCCCCAGGAGGAAGCACCCTGACTTCTCTCCAGGTTCAAACCAGTCTGAAAATTTGATAGTTCCAACAAAAGAAATAAACGGGGATCACACGAGAAAAAGCACAAACAAATCTCAAAAAAGGCATGTGAGGGGAGGAGTGACTCAAGAAATCAGGCTACATTTAAATGTTGGTTTCTAGTCCCTTCTTATTGAAGATGCAATCCCTTTGGATTGCTGACAATTCCCAGTAACACAAAGGGCCATTTCAGTTCCTACAAAATGTTCAAGGCAAAAGAGTCATCCAAAGCAAGCCCTCATGGTACAGATAGGAACCCGATTCTCAGTACTCTGGACTTGATCCATTTTCCCATATGATTTGTCAGCCAGGATCTTATTTATGACTCCACTGGTTTAAAAGTACTTGAGAGCCGGCATATTTACTTTTCATCCCACATGCAGCTCAGCTCATGGTAGAACAAGTATTGTTAGCTTGAGGAAAAAAAATTTAATGTCTTGGCTGTCCATTTATAAGAATTTGAACAAATTCTCTACAATTATAAAAATGGAAGTATTCCACATAACAAAAGCAGCAGTTACGGCACACCTAGGAAAAATAAAGATGCTTTCAAGGCCTACTGAGTGGAATCTTCCAATCACTAGAGACAGTCATTAAAGTCGATGGCCTGATCCCAATAATGTCTACTCTGGGTCATGCCCTTGAGCACATGGCAGCCTCGGGATGATTGATGGTAAGGATATTGCACCAGACCACGACCCCCAGCAACTGAAGAAACGAGAGGAAAGTTAGGATATCACTTTCAGTAGATGAATACTAAGTAGCTTAATGTTATTGAAGCATCATCCAACAACAGAGGCCACCTTGCAAAGGACAATTTTTAAATATAAATGATGGTGTTTGTCAAGGTTTCTGTATCAATCTGAACTAAAAGCCAAGAACAAATTATCTTTTACCAGTTCATGTCCTGGAAAACTTTTTGACCCTGATTCAAGGACTTAAGAGCTTGTTCAAATGCTTTTTGATTTGATATGGCTCATAATGCTTGCGTGTTTTCAAAACAATATCAGTAAGTGAGATGGAAAATACCACACATATTTGTATCCTTGCTGATGTGGTTTAATGGGCACACACAATGTACGAGGCACTAGGCTGGACATATTATAGTCCCAGATGAACCTTATGACCCACAGTCCATATTGTGTTTTTTCATATAACTAAAGATGTTCACTAAATATACTAGGGTCATTTGTTTAAAGATCTATATTATTTGTTCAAACATTTTTACTATTGCAAGAGGATGTTATAGTTAGCAAGAAATGGTACCAATATTCATAATACCTTTATATTTGGGGACTTTTTTTGCAGAAAACAAAGGTGGTTGGTTATTTTATTAGAAAACAAAGGCCATATTTTAATACAACAGCACCAGATATGAGAATGCGTACTAAAGAACTCTAAGAAATTGGTCTTCAAAAAGAAAAGCACAATGACAGAAAACACGATCTTCTACATCTTAAGGAGCCTACAACCAGACTAACTGGAAATAAATGCACACCTCCCACCACTCCCACATACACATATGTACAAGTTACATAAGCAAAGATGTATAAAACACAATGGAAGAGAAAGACAAACACACCCACATAGATATGTGTGCATGTTTTCCTTAAAAAGATGTTACATTATTTTCCTTCATTTACTCAGCTCAAAGAAATTCTTCGTCTAAAACTATTTCATGCCTAACACAACAGATAGGAAATATCATAAAGTAAAAGTTTACATTTTCCTGGGAGCTGTTAATTGGAAGTATAAAATGTGTTTTGCATTTTTTAGTGAAAATTCACATACAAACAGAAGATGTTACATAGTGCTCGCTATTTTAATTGTAACATATTATCAAAAAGTTCTATACAGTACTATTTACATTAAAGCAGAGGAGTATCAATGCTGAAGAGGTGATCAGTGCTTCCAGACTTTTTCAATAGTTATACAAAGGAGATCTAAAGAAGACAACATATTTAGATTTATAAGAAATGGTTTTCTCCCCACTGACAAAGTGCTCCCTGACGAAAGAGGAGTCCTACACTGTAGGCAGACTCTTATCTAGTCAACCACTGCCACCTTGAGAGGTCTTGACACAGGTCTCTTCACTGGACCCTGCAGTTCTCGCTGCCCTGGGGTACAGGTCCAGCCTCCGGGTCAGGGGCAAGTCGGCCTCTCTTGGCTCTCAGGCCTTCTTTGGGGCTGTCTGCTGACCTTCTCTCAGGAAGAGTACTGACTGAGAGAGATTTTGTGGTGGGTTCTTGGAAGGCGGTGCTTGAATCCACTGGGCTCTGCCGGGCAACTCTGACCTGCAACACACGCAAACATCTCTGTTAGAGCTTGAAATCATATTCACATTTCTATAACGTGAAAAACACAGAGCTATGTCACTGAGTGTTGTTATGTTCTTTTTCTCTAGGAGTTACATAATTTTAATATTTCTTCTTCCCTGAGAACAGGCCTCACCCAACAGAGAAGTTAGGAGGATGTCAGACACGACCTCAAACAAGTCATCAAACTTCCCTCGACACCTATGATAGGCAGGAACTTGCTTCCATGGCAAGTGCGACATTTTCAGACCAAAATGTAAGCTCTTTGAGGGCAAAGACTTTGTCCTATTTACTCATGTAGTCCTAGTGCCCACAACATGCTAGACTATATGGTGAATGTTCAAGGAGTTCCTAAGTGAGACACCAAACCCGACTCTATTTGTCCTAATTGAGCCCCTGCTACCACTTGACAAGAATATAATCCAAATGTGAAATACCACCTTGATAGGATGGAAGCACAACAGTTAAAAGACCTAGGACCTGGTCCTGTATTTTCATCATTCTCCCTTTATAATTGTTTCTAATTGAATCTGGATTATAACAGAAAAGCACCTTTCTAGCAATAAAGTCCAGAAAGAGTGGTTCCCCTCTCAGACATCCTGCTTTTACGAGAGAGAAGTATATCAGGAAATGTGAGGCCTCAAGAAACAGATGAGAGGTACAATAGCTAGTGAGTCAAGATTTTTTTGAGATTTAAGTCAGATGTGGTGGCTCATGCCTATAATCTGGCACTTTGGGAGGCCCAAAGTGGGAGAATCACTTGAACCCAGGAGTTCAAGACTACAGTGAGCCATCATCATGCCACTGGACTCCAGAGTCCAGAGAGAGAGAGAGAGAGAGAGAGAGAGAGAGAGAAGAAGAAGAAGAAGAAGAAGAAGGAGAAGGAGGAGGAGGAGGAGGAGGAGGAGGAGGAGGAGGAGGAGGAGGAAAGGGAGGGAGGGAAGAAAGAAAGATTTTTTGAGGTTTATGTAGTAGTGAAAAAAGATAGAGGGTCAAAAAAGAGAAAAAAGTGCAAGAAAAACAAAGTACAGAAAAGCTTTACTTAATCATAGTTAAAGGCAGGAGTGGAAGATTCAAGTAAAAATATATTTAAAGAAAAAGAGGGAGGCACTTAGGCAACATAGTGAGACCTTGTCTCTGTTAAAAATCCATCAATCAATCAAAAAAATTTAGCCAGGCGTGGAAGGATGAGGCAGGAGGATCACTCAAGCCCAGAAGTCTGAGGTTGCAGGAAGCCATCATCATGCTATTGTACTCCAGCCTGGGTGACAGTATGACCCTGCTTCAAAAAAGAAAAAGAGGAAGGACTTTTGACAAGGGTCAACCTGTGTCCAGTACAGATGTTGAAAAGTAACTATGTGACAGACACTCCCTGAGCAACTGACGTCTGATACAAGAAGAAAAGAGAATGAAAATTATTTTCCCATTGATACTCTTTCCATAGGAAGTATGTGGTTTTAAAAGGTAGTTAAATACTTTTCATTACAGAAAACAGTAAATCTGGCCAACAGATCAAATCCCTGGAAAGCTTGCTTCCACCTCACATTATGTGCAGGACACTGACAAGCAGCAGTCGTTGAAGAATAAGGACTTAATGGAAAATTACCATCCATGGAAAGTTGAAGGAAAAACCAAGAGTTTTACTGCTAGTATTTTTTTTTTTAAAGAAAAATAGTGATACCAAAGACAAATGTTTCCCTTGAACCCATCAGATGCAGGAAAGTCAGATGTTTAGATCTATCATTAAAAAAGCGGGAGAGAGCCGGGCTCGGTGGCTCAGCCTGTAATCCCACGCTTTGGGAGGCTGAGGTGAGTGAACTGCCTGAGCCCACGGGTTCGAGACCCGCCCAGGCAACTTGGCGAGACCTCATCTCTACAATAAGTCAAAAAGCTTAGCCAGGTGTGGTAGCGCACGCCTGTAGTTCCAGCTACTTGGAAGGCTGAGGCAGAAGGATCGCTGAAGCCCAGCAGGTCGAGGCTGTGGTGGCCGGGAGCAGCCACTGCACTCCAGTCTGGGTGACAGAGTGAGACTCCAACTCAAAAAAACAAAAAAACAAAAAAAAAGGGGGGGGGAGAGAGAAAGAGAAAGCCATCCCGTAGGCAATAGATAATATGAGCCTGTAAGACTCTTAGTCCCAAACAAATGGCTAACGTCCATTCCTGTTGCCTTCTTCCCTCTAGACTCAATTTCTCTGATACTGAATTAAGAATACTGTAATTTGTGATCAGAACGTAAACTGTGGATTTGTTGGCTAGTTAGCTTCGGAACAGTCTAAAACCAGACACGGTCAAATTCACCAAGTATTTAATCTAGTAAGATACTGCATCTAAACCCTAACTGTCTTACAAACGATTCTAAAGCCAATGAGGAGAGAGCAAATAGCCCAGTGAAAATGAACCCCACTAGGTAGAAAAAAAAGCAAAACCCCCACTAACTGCTTCTGGTACTGCGTTGACCACACCACCACCATCCATGATAACTTTACAGTTTACTTGACCAGTCTTCTGGGACAAACCGCCAAGCCCAGGTTCAGGAGAACAAGTCTACAATCACTGACTCCCTTGTTTTCAGCAAATAGGAATTCCTGGGTTTATTCATCCCAGTGACATAACAGAGAATGATCCTTACCTAATGTGTATTTTACCCTTTTTTTCTCCCTTTGAATTCATCAGATGTCACTAAAGGTCTTGCTAAATAACCTAGGGAACCATCTCTCTCAAAACTCAGCCAGTCATCTCAGGGGAGCACTCATAATCCTGAGTTTCTAAGCAATTGTTTTAAAAATAATACCTTGTTCTATATTTTTTAAAAGTTAGTGATGTAATGTACTTAACAGATAAGGCAAGTAATTTACAGGGCAACTCAGAAAACAGTGAAATAAATTAAAGATTACTAGGCTAGGTTTTGAAGAGTTTGAATCTAATCATGAAGACTCCTATAACTCCTATCAAGAGGACCCCCCCATTCATTTGCAAGTGCACAAAATCACTTAGCAATTTGTAGCTGATGGTACCTACTGAACTGCATGCAGTTAAGGCACTGAATACAGGTCTGCAGGAAACCATGGTTACCGCTCTGTACTCAGCAGATTTCAGCAGCAGTGTGGAGAGCAGGCCCCCTAGTGTGCAAAGTTATTTTTCCTAGATAATAAATCTGATCACCACAGGCCAACTGCTTTTACCATCAACTCCGCATAAAAGTAAAAAAAAATGACCAGTGTGGTGATTTCATAAAATGATTTCCGAATATGCTTTTACAAACATCTATTATTGCAATCACTTCAGGACAACATTCACAGTTCCACTCATTCAACAAAAGTTTTTTTAATTTCAGACACTGCGTTAGACATGAGGACACAGGTAAACCTCCCAGAATCAGACTGCAAATCAGAAGACAGATACATAAGTAAGTAATTACAATAAAATGAGCTGCCTTAAGATAGGGGGGCCATAGAGTACTCGCTATGTGTCATGGCTTTCTGTCCAGTCAACCAAATATCTTCATTTGATCTCCATCAGTGAGGCAAACAGGAATGAATGCTACATTTCACTGAGAGTAAAGGGTGGCTCCCAGTCACCCCTCTAAGGAAATGGCACAGCCTGCACCAGGACCACAACCCTGACCCCTTCTGTCTTCAGTGGAAATCTTGTGGTTAACAGCTATGGTCAAGCTTGGTAACTTCACTCTTTCTTTAGGGGCACTAGTTGCTCTAAGAAGTTGCTCTTAAGTTCATTGGAAAGCCAGTATATCCAGTATATTGAATATATACTTTCCAGTATATTCTTCAATGTTTTGTTGTTGGCAGCATCCAAAAGTTTAATCCAAATGTGAGTTTGTGAGAAAGAGAGAGAATTTAGTGGAAAAAGGGAAGAAAATTTGCACACAATGGTAGAATATTTCAAGTACAAGTAACCAATGCATCCATTTTAATGAGTGAAAATCTCAGACCTTTCTTCTTCAACCTTGTTTTAACAAAACTTTTATTATAATGTAAATTATGAATAAACTTATTACTAGGTATAATTCCTTAATGCTTATATCTCTTATACACCTACAAAAACAAACTTGACAATTTGTTGTTGCTTGGATGTAGCTAGTCACGAATGTTTTTGTATTTTGCTATCCAAAATCCTAATGAGGAGCATGGTTGCTCACTGAAGAATTATTACATTACACGAATAGGGGCCACTACACTCTCAAGCTTTTGATTGCTGGTTCAAGGTTATCAGATTGCATACTTCACCAAACTCTGACAAGTGAGCAATCAAAGTAAATTCACAAAACATTAGCACTATTTGAAGTTATTCCAGCAACTTCCATCATTTCCATGGTCCCCCCCCAGTTGGAGGAACACCTGTTATCATGGAAAAAGCAAGACAGTGGAGTTGAGAGAGAGGAGCTGCTAACACTGTGAGGTTAAATCTTTATGAGCCTCACGTTCTTTATTCTTTCATAATACCACTTAGCCGTTCAATAAAATGAAAAAATGTGAAAGTAAAATAAAATACATATACTTTGCATATATAAATGGTAGTTGCTGGTATGAATTCTAGTAATAGGAATAAAGGTCTGTTAAGCAAATATTCTCTATGCTTTAAATATGAAGTCTAGTAATAGGAATAAAGGTCTGTTAAGCAAATATTCTCTATGCTTTAAATAACATTTTTTCTGGCTGCGTGTAAGGTATGTAGAGGTCACTAAGATCCTGTCCTATCCTCAGCATTCAAAGTAGAAAACTCCATATACAGAGTTCCTTTCTTTAGGCATCTATTGAAATATGCACTTTTTTGTTGTTGTTTTAGAGAGTAAAACTTAATAAAATCCACAGAGAATTACCAGCTGGGAGCAGATGGGCAAGAGTGAAACACCTGAAACAATCAATGACTGATGCTTGTGGCCAAAAGAAAAGCTACCTCTTCAAATTCTTCAACAGTAATGCTTGAAATTTTCTTACAGCTCCATTGAGTTTTGATACAACAATGCCATTTCCCACCAGACTGCATATAAGGCCTGTAGTGTCAAGGATGAGACTGTGCAGCTTGACACTATAATGCTTATCTTCAGGCTAACTCACTACTGATTTATTTATACCATCTCGAGAAGAAAGTCTGACTTGAAAGGGCTCCTGAGTCAGAAGGTGCAGCGTCCAACCCTTGCCCAGATAACACTGCAATTTCCTGGATTTCGAAAGCAGTCGATGGATGATGACAGGAGTTTACCTTTTGTGATCTGCTGCCACCAGCTGTTGGTTTGGAGGACTCTGCAAGATTTTCTTTGCTGAGACTCAGTGGGGATAGTACTAACTTCTGTGCAGCCAGGCGGGGGCTGGTCCTCGTGGCCATGGTTGTTCTCCGCAGGACATATGGGCTGGTCTTTCCCGTTGGGATGTCGGCAAACCCTAAGGGCAAAAAAGATGACTGTCAACACTGCTAAGTCCAATTCTATCTGTAGTAGAAATGACGTTCACTGGGTAAAGTTTTAACAAAGATAAAGGTAACTCCAAAAAATACTTTCTCCCAGCCACAGAAGACAGTGTGTTAAATTTTACAGTTGCCCTGGTAGTCACCAAATTGAATCAATAGCAGGTTTTCTCCTATTAGAAACAAAAAACTGCTGGACATAGTAGCTCATTCCTGTAATCTCAGCACTTTGGGAGGCCAACGCAGAAGGATCCCTTGAGCCCAGGAGTTCAAGACCAGCCTAGGCAACATAGCAAGACCTCATCTCTACAAAAAATAAAAAAATTAACTAGGCATGTTGGCATGTGCCTGTAGGCCTAGCCACTCAGGATGCTGAGGTAGAAGGATCTACATGAACCTAGGAGGTCGAGGCCATGGTGAGCATTACTGTGCCAGGGCAACAGAGTGAGACCCCAACTCAAAAAGAAGACGAAAATTGAAACATAAAAAACCGCAAAGAGAGAAGGGAGAAGTGGAGGGAAAATAACACTACACAGAAAAAAAACCGTTGCTGCTTCTTCTTCCTCTATATGGATGACTTACTTTGCATTTTTCCAAAATCTGAAGAATATCAGCAGGCCTTATTATAAAATTTGGATTGGAGGAAAGAAAAGAATAAGATGAAAAAGAAAAATCAGAAAGAAAGGCCAGTTCCTGTTTAAAAGGGGAAAATGTAAAATGGTAAGAGTTACTTCAGGCAATCACTCTCACGCTGGTGGGAGGAGAGGCCAACCTTCCTAAGGGGGATTTCATACTTTCTCACATCATCTCCTTCCATAGAAAGAACTATCATGATTCTTGGTGACTAAGAAGAGAAAGTTAGTCCCAAGGATATTAAGTAAAAGCATACCACGCTCCAGGAGGGCGTTCAGGGCTAACTAAAGCAGCCTTTGTTTTTGTTTTTAACACTTTAACTACAAATAAAAATCACCAGTGAGAGACAGCTAACTATTTTGAAGCTAGAGTTACTCAGAACAGTGCTTCTCAAACCAACTATGGCAAAGAATCTATTCTGACTTGTTTGCGGGGAGTGGGGTGGAGGAATTTCCAATCTACTGTGGAATACGTTTTTGTATAATATCATAAGAACAAATCAATAGAAAAAAGATTATGAGCTTAGATGTTGCAACAATGCCAAATTGCTATGAGACTTTCTAAACTCTTATTCTTAATTTCTGTACTTTTTTTTTTGTCATGGACCAATAAACAATTCCTAGCCTGACACCAGTCCTGGACCAGAGGTAGGAAGCACTGAGTTTAAAAAAACAAAACAAAAAACAGGCCAGGCACAGTAGCTCACATCCATAATACCAGCAGCACTTTGGGAGGCCAAGGCAATAGGATCGCTTAAGCCCAGGAGTTCGAGACAAGCATGGGCAACATAGTGAGACCTCATCTCTAACAAAAAATAAATCAAAACACTAGCCAGGCATGATGGCACATGCCTGTAGTCCTAGCTACTTGGGAGGCTGAGACAGGAGGATAACATGAGGCCAGGAGGTCGAGGCTGCGGTGAGCCATGATTGTGCCACTTCATTTCAGCCTGGGCAACAGAGTGAGACCTTGTCTAAAAACAAAAAAGAAAAAAAAAAAGTGTGATCAGTGGCTCCAGTCAGAGGACAGCATCACCAGGCCAATCTCCTCCCTCCTACAGTACCTGCTAGCTGGGCCAGTCGTGGCTGATGGTGGGAGACCCTTGAAAAGTATCCTTGATTTGGAGATTTTTTTAGCATAGGAATAGCAACTTTTAAAAGATTTTAGATGGTCATTTTTCCAACTGACCAGCTCTTTTGCAAATGTGACATGGGTAGGCCAGGCATGGGGTGGTTCATGCCTATAATCCCAGCATTTTGGGAGGTAGAGGCAGGAGGATAATTTGAGCCCAGGAGTTCGAGACCAGTCTGGACAACATAGCAAGACCTCATCTCTACACAAAATTTAAAAATTAGCCAGGTGTGGTGGTGTGCATCCATAGTCCCATCTACCTCGGAAGCTGATGCAGGAGAATCACTTGAGCCCAGGAGTTGGAAACTGTAATGAGCTGTGATCATGCCACTGCATTCCAGCCTGGACAACAGAGTGAGACCCTGACTCTGAGTAATTAGGTTCTAGTTACTCTCACATGACAGAAAGGAAAGCAAATTCCTCACCCATTTAAAATCACACTATCATTTGTGAGGGTCAGTTAGCATTATTGTACAATAATGGAAGAAGCAAATGCTTCTGTCTTTTTATGTGCATATTTTTATGTGGAATTTCAAAAGAACACAAATCCTTTTGTTTTCAAATTAGGCATACCTTTCTTTACAACTTCCGGAAGTCCCTCTGGCTCAAACTCAGCATCTTCTGCATCCCCTGCATGGTGACCGCCAATTTTGACTGCTTTCCTACTTTTTTTAGAAAATGTTTCTTGGGTAGAAGGTGTTGGTCCTCCACCATTCTCCCACACCCCACTGGACCTTTGCCTCTTGCCTGAAGCTTTATTGTGGCCAGATGACAACTTCTTTTCAGGAACAGAAGGGAATGGAGATGGTCCTAGAACAAGTGAATTTGGCACAGGAGAACTTCGGAGATTGCGTTTAGACTGTTGTGAACAGAGATGATCAACTTGCGTTTCTAACATCTCTTTAGCTTTCTCTAACTTTTCATGGCTTATAAGCAGAGCACAGTACTTATCCAAGTATTCGTCTGCCTCCTTGGTTTTTTCTTCAAGAGTTTCTTTCAATTCTTTCATCTCAGTCATTAACTCACCTACCGTAGCATCCACAACAGTACCTGTCCAAAACAAAGCGACACATCATGTGCACCTTAATGCTTCTCTTGGGGAAAAGACTTACTGACATCCACAAAATGGATCACAAGTCTGTAAGGAAACCATAATTACTGGGTATCATGAAGCAGATAATCTTAGATCCATTCTTTGATTATTTTGGAGGGATGGGGGAGATAAATCTCTCTCTATATATATATATGTATGTTCTTCTAGTTCAAACAACTCTTGTTTGAGAGGTACCATATCAAGATACATATTCCGGTAGATACATGTCTTTTATTGGGATAGCTTAAATAAAATCCACCAAAATCTCAAACTCATACTTCAGCCAACCCATTAAACTTTCTTGTAGCTCTAGTTACATGAGATCAAGTTAATTAATTTTTTTTTTTTTTAGTTGGAGTCTCACTCTGTTGCCCAGGCTGGGGTGCTGTGGCATGCTCACGGCCACCCCAGTGTTGACCCACTAGGCTCAGGCAATCCTTCCACCTCAGCCTTCCAAGTAGCCGGAACTACAGGTGCGTGCTACCATGCCCAGCTAATTTTTTATTGTAGAGATGAGACTCTCACCAAGTTGCCCAGACTGTTCTCGAACCCGTGGGCTCAGGCAATCCCCTCACCTCAGCCTCCCAAGGTGCTGGGATTGCAGGCTTGAGCCACAGTGCCTGACCGTGAATTAGTTTTCTATATCCCCTATTTTACCCAGGCCATTTTTTTCTACCATAAGAGTAAAGGAACCATAAAAGTCAGTAAAGATTATGAATATGAAGTCTTGGTTGTACGACTTTGGGAGACAGGAAGGGGTCAGTGATAAGGCAAGTCCAAAAAACTCTGAATCCAGTGGATAGTGGAGGGTCTGATAGACAAAAGTTTGAGGGAACAATATAAAGGTGGGCATCTTAATCAACTTGTAGCTACCATGGATGGTATTAAATCCATTACAAAAACTTCTTCCTGAAACCTCAGTCTACTCTGAGCACTGTTCCCCACAAGGAAGACTGCTGACCCTCTCCACCAAACTGTGGTGCAGAGGAGCCACTCATACTACACTTACCAGCATTCATCCACACAGTAAGCAAATACCATTGCAGGAGCGTAAATGGAAAAAAGCAACAAGGAGAGCCATCATTCCTTTTCTTTGATATTTTTCCTGCACAAATAAAAATATGCTCTGCCAACCCTACACATCCCATTTAGATGACCCATGATAATGGACTGAGGCCAACCAGAATCTGTTATTTCTAAGTTGCCAGTGCCAGCTCACATGCCAATCTGATGTTGACAAACTACTTAACTGGACATCAGCACTACAAACTCTTCTTAGAACGGCTTATTAGCGTAAAGGGCCACCAGCTTCTTTCTTTTTTTTTGCAAGTTTTATGGTACAGAAGATGAGATAATTCTATTTCAAAATGCAAGTTTCAACAAAAATTTTTTAAAAGTAAAATAAATAAAATGCAAGCTTCATTCTGAATCCTAAAATGATCCCAAGCACAAAATTCAGAAATTGAAAAATGGGTAACTGATGAAAAATCAGCACTTAGTAATAGAACAGAGCACCAAAAACACCTGCTATGCATGCACAATGTAAGTGTGTTATTTCACTATTGGAAGAGAGCTTTGGGTAAATGATATGGCTCAGCGAACACCTACCTGTTTTCTGCTTCTCCTGTGTAGCTTCAAGTCGAGATAGTTCTTTCTGTAAAATTTCCTTTTCCTCTTCCATCTGTTTACAGGACTTGATCAACAACTTTATTTTCCCCTGGGAACGTTCATTTTCCTTCTTTAGCTGATTTACATATTTTAGATTGTCTGTCTACAAAGCAAAAGCAATTCCATTTCATTTCTTTTTATAAGCATATAAAAAACAATGAGATATAATTATGACCCATATATCATAATTTAAGGAATTACTGGACTCACAGCAAAACATCTAAAGATGCACAAAATAAATCACCTTCTCTACTCAGTTTCCTAAGTCTCCCCATTGACAGTGTGGTTTTGTCATTTCCTTAGTTTCTTTTTTTATTATTATTATAAAGATGTGGGGTACAATTCAGGGTTAGGTTTACAAATGTTGATTATGCAGGTACCCTTGTTGATGAGGTATGCCCCTCCCTCCCCTAGCAGTTTCCCTCAACTGCCAATCCCACACCCCTCCCCTGACAGTTTCCCACTACTGCCAATCCCTTTCTTATAGTATTATAATTGTTCAAGGTCCACTTATGAATGAGAACATATGGTACTCTGTTCTTTGTTTCCGTGAGTTTCAAAAGTGTAAATCGGCTGGGTGCAGTGGCTCACGCCTATAATCCCAGTACTCAAGGAATGCTTGAGGTGAGGAGTTCAAGGGTAGCCTGAGCAACACAGTGAGACCTCATCTCTACAAAAATCAAGTTAGCTGGGCGTGATGGCATGCACCTACAGTCCCAGCTATTCAGGAGGCTGAGACAGAAGGATCACCTGAGCCCAGGACGTGGAGGCTGCAGTGATCATGCCACTACCCTCCAGTCTGGGTAACAAAGTGAGACCCTGACTCAAAAAAAAAAAAGTCTAAATCACAGTTTCTAAGATAATGTCCTGTGCCAGCTACATCTGTGCTTATCCAATGAGAATCACACAGAATTACTGGGTAGGCAGTTTATGAACATATTCCTGATGGGTCCAGAATTCTCAGTGAGAGAATTGTGTTCCCATTTGTAATGACACTGTCGCACAATTTCAGTACCTAAGATGGCATTTGTTTTAGTCATACCAAGTGAGGCCAAATGATATTACAGCTCACTATAAAAATTTAGATGTTATAGTGGCTCAAGTAGAAAGTAAAAAGAATGGGAGAATTGTGTCACCAAACAACTTATCAGTGGTACAAATGCATAGTTCCTTATTCATATAACCAAAATTTTTTTAAAAGCTGTGAAAATGACTTAGAGGCAAAACTTGATCTGAACAGATATGAAGGTATTTATAGTTTGTATTTATCCCACCTTGTGAGAATATTCAGGAAAAATAGGAATTTGATTACAATTTGATTACATAACCCCAGACTCCACTTGGATATTATGTAATATATGGCATATGAATTATATTAAGTAATATCTTTAAAAATGCAGAATTCTGGCCGGGCTCGGTGGCTCAGCCTGTAATTCCACGCTTTGGGAGGCCGAGGTGAGTGAATTGCCTGAGCCTGCGGGTTCAAGACCCGCCTGGGCAACTTGGCGAGACCTCACCTCTACAATAAATCAAAAATTTGCCGGGCGTGGTAGCTCGCGCCTGTAGTTCCGGCTACTTGGAAGGCTGAGGCGGAAGGATCGCCGGAGCCCAGCAGGTCGAGGCTGCAGGGGCCGGAAGCGGCCACTGCACTCCAGTCTGAGCGACAGAATGAGCCTCCCACTCAAAAAAAAAAAAAAAAAATGCAGAATTCTAAAACAATATGTTAGGGGATCATGAACATATAAAGGAAGACCGGAGAGCAGGGGGAGGAGGGAGAGCAGGGGGAGGAGGGGGGAAGCAGAGGAGGAGGAAGGGGAAGGAGGGGTGCAGCGGTGATGAAGAACCTGAGTACCACATTCATGTTGCAAGTAGATGTGGTATCCTGGATCTCCTCTTTGTATGTTTCATCCTGAAGTAATTTATTAGCAAAGTTGTAGTAAATATGCCCTTTTAGAACTTTCTATTTCTGATCCCAGTCATAAAGGGATTAGAGACCCATTTAATTCAGTTTCAACAGTGCTACTTCTTTCTATTATTAAATCTAACATTTCTCATTTTGTAGCAACAGAACATTATTAATCATTTAATGTGATTTTGAATTTTATCAGTTTGCATTTCAATGATAAATTTCCTTTACCTTAATAGTTGTGTTAGAGCTATAAATATAATAAGCATATACCTAGTTTTCGGTTTGTTTATATTCAATTAATATAATTATAAATCATCCTCTAAGTAAAACCTTCACTGGAAAAGTTATTATCCAGGTTAATCACTACATTACCACCTGTATAAAGAATTCTTAGCCATAAAGCAATGAGAAGTCAACATACCTTGGTTTTCTTCAATTCTTCTAAAACTTGAGTGGCAGCTTTCAAAGAATTATTGAGTTCTTCTTTACTAGACTTTAAGAGGTCCATCTCCAACTTCTGTGAGTTGAGATATTCTTCTTTAGAAGTCAATTTTTCTTGATATGCCTGGATTTCTATCTCATACTAGGGCAAAAAAAAGAAAAAAGTTATTTTGGCCAGGAGGTTCAGCTAAAAAAACTGTAAGGAAAACAAAAAACACTACTGTTCCTAGGACCATTTCAGAGTGCTTGCGACTCTATTATCCTTCTCCAAAATAGAGCTATGTTTTTAAAAAACCAAGTGATAAAATAACTGGTAACTAGGGCAAAGATGTGAGACCCTTTATAAGATCATATAGCATATAAATAACAAAATATTAACTTTCTTGCAAAAACATGGTCAACATACACTCTCCAGCTCCCCCAGTAACCAAACCCCATATTTAACTACCTGTTTGTTTGTGTCCAAAAGCAAAGCCTGGTGTCTCTTTTCAGCTTCCTGAAGCTGTAGCTGATACTCAGCTATTTCTTCTCTCACTTTCCCGTCCTTTTCCACCTGGTCTTTGTGCATGCAATCCAAACTCTTCTTCAACTCACTATTTTCTAGTGTGAGCTCCTTCAGTTGACCCTAAAGAGAAAAGTAGTAAAATCCAGAGGGGCGCAGTGGCTCACACCTGTAACCCCAGTGCTTTATGAGGCTGAGACAGAAGGATCACTTGGGCCCAGGAGTTCAAGGATGCAGTGAGCTATGATTGTGCCACTGTGCTCTAGCCTGGGTGGCAGAGACAAACTCTGTCTCGAAAATAAATGAATAAAATCATAAAATCATAACTAAGAACCTGCATATATATAAATGAGTACTGCAAAAAAGAATTCATTTACAGACAAGACAAAATCTATCCAGAACAGTACTAGAATCCCTCCAATGACACTTTTACCTCCCCAGGTAACATCCATAGAGACCACAGAATATCTGAAACTCTGATTTCCACTAATCCGCTCTGGGATTCTACCTTCATATGCTTCCAACCTTGTTTATTTACATACCTCCATTGCAATAATTCCCGACCTCATCAAGAGAACTGCCACCACCTTTACACTCCATCGCCACCAGACTTATATCTTCTCCCTTGACCAGTTAGACCCTGTGTTCTATCACTATCAAAATTTCCTTCCAAATGCCCTGCACTCTTGTGCCCCATTCTCTCCCTTCACTGTGAAGGACTAGCAAGACCCCAATGCTGGAGGCATCTCTCTTCTTCATGCCTGACCCCAAACAGTTGTTTCTGTACATGTTTCTATATGTGCAGTGTCCACTTCCTCATTTCCTAGTCACTCTTCAGCCTAGCCCAACCGGTTCCGTCCCCAGCTCCTCCTGAAATAGCTTTTCATGGCATTATCAATCTTCATGCTGCAAATTCAAGTCACACTCTTCTGAGCTTATCTCACTCAACCTCTAAGTAGCATTTGGCGCTGCTGACCACTCCTTCCTTCATGAGACATTCCTTTCTCTTTTTAAAAATTTTTTTTATTTCAATAGCTTTAGGGGATACAAATAGGTTTTGGTTACATGAATGCATTGTATGGTGGCAAAGAAATCTGAACTTCAAATGCACCCACCACCACCACACCAGTGGTATACCCGATAAGTGATTTTTCATCCTGCTACCCCCTTCCCACCGTCCACCTTCTGAGTTTCCAGTGTCCATTATACCATTCCCTGTGGCTTTGCAGATCCTAAGTTTAGCTCTATCAGTGAGAAGATGTGGTATTTGGTTTCTTGTTCCTGCACTAGTTCACTTATAATGATGGTCTCCAATTCCATCCAAGTTACTGCAAGACACTATGAGTTTTTTTTGATGGCTTAATAGTATTCCATGATATTTGTGTGTGTGTGTGTGTGTGTGTGTGTGTGTGTATACATACATATATATATACACATTTATAGACAGGACAAAATCTGTGTATGTGTGTGTGTGTGTGTGTGTGTGTGTGTGTGTATTTCACATGTGTATTTATCTACTAATCAGTTGATGGGCGTTTAGGTTGATGCCACATTTTTGCAATTGTGGACTGTGCTGCAATAAACATTTGAATGTAGGTGTGTTTTTTTATAACGACTTCTGTTCCTTTGGGTAGAGACTTAGCAGCGAGACTGCTAGATCCAATGGTAGGTTTACTTTTAGTTCTTTGAGAAATCCCCATACCAATTTCCATACAGGGTTGTACTAATTTATACACCCACCAAAAGTGTAAAAACGTTCCCTATCTAACACATCTATACCAGCATCTATATATTTTTTTAAATAATGGCCAATCTGACTGATATAAGGTGGTATCTCATTGTAGTTTTAATTTGCATTTCCTTGATGATAAGTGATGTTGAGCATTTTCATATGTTTGCTGGCCATTTGTAAATATTCTTTTGAGAGATATCTGTTTACCTCATTTGCCCACTTTTTAATGAGGTCATTTGCTTTCTTCTTGCTGATATTAATTCTTTGTAGATTCTGGATACTAGTACTTTATCCAATGTATAGTTTGCAAATCTCTTCTCCCATTCTGTAGGTTGCCTGTTTACTATGTTCATTACTTCTCTTGCTGTGCAGAAGCTTTTTAGGTTAAGTAAGTCCTGTTTATATATTTTTGTTTTTGTTGCATTCATTTTTGGGGCTTTAGCTATAAATTATTTGCCTAGGTCAATTTCCACAAGAGTTTTTCCAAGGTTTTCTCCTAGAATTTTTATGGTTTCAGGTCTGACATTTAAATCTTTAATATACCTTGAGTTAACTTTTGTATATGAGGAAAGATAGGGATCAAGTTTCATTTTTTCTGCATGTAGCTATCCAATTTTCCCATCACCATTTGTTGAATCAAATGTCCTTCCCCGGTATATATTTTTGTCTGTTTTTTCAAGGATCAGTCAGTTATAGGTACTTGGGTTTATTTCTGGATTCTCTATTTTGTTTCATGTGTCCATGTGTACCAGTACCATGCTATTCTGGTTACTACAGCCTTGTAGTAAAATTTGAAGTCAGGTATGGTCATTTTAACAATGTTGATTCTTCCAATCCATGAGCACAGGATGTTTTTCCATTTGTTTGTGTCCTCTACAATATCAGTGTTTTGTTCCTCTCCTTGTAAAGATCTTCCATCTTCTTGGTTAAACATATTCTCAGGTATTTAAATTTTTTGGCAGCTATTATAAGTGGAATTGAGTTCTTGATTTGATTTTCTCAGCTTGGTCACTGTTGGTGTATAGCAGTGCTACTGTTTGGTTTGTGTTGATTTTGTATCCTGAGACATTATTAAATTTATTTATCAAGTCTAGATGTCTTTTGGAGGAGTCTTTAGGATTT
>CAUYQG010219167.1:0-13603 GCA_963574415.1 Tarsius wallacei | reverse complement strand
AGTTGGAGTCTCACTCTGTTGCCCAGACTGGAGTGCAGTGGCCGCTCCCGGCCACCGCAGCCTCGACCTGCTGGGCTCCGGCGATCCTTCCGCCTCAGCCTTCCAAGTAGCTGGAACTACAGGCGCGCGCTACCATGCCCGGCTCATTTTTGATTTATTGTAGAGAAGAGGTCTCGCCAGGTTGCCCAGGAGGGTCTCGAACCCGTGGGCTCAGGCAATCCACTCACCTCAGCCTCCCCAGGCAAGGGATTACAGGCTGAGCCACCAAGCCCGGCTGGAAATGTTTTCATGTATCTAATAAGGGCTTAATACCCAGGGCATATAAATAACTCCTACAACTTAACAACTAAAGGACAAACAACCCAATTCAAAAATGAGTAATGAATCTGAATAGAAATTTCTCCAAAGAAGACATACAAATGGTCAATAAGGACATGAAAAAATGCTCAACTACTAGTCACTAGAGAAACTCAAATCAAAACCACAATAAGATACCACTATACACTTACTAGGATCGCTTTAATTAAAAAACAAAAACAGAAAAAAATAAGTGCTGGCAAGGATGTGAGAACACTGGAAGCCTTGTGCTTTCCTGGAAGGAATATGAAAAGGTACAGTCTGGCTGGGTTCGGTGGCTCAGCCTGTAATCCCAACACTTTGGGAAGCCGAGGCTAGCAGATTGCTTGAGCCCACGGGTTCGAGACCAGCCCAGACAACTTGGTGAGATCTCGTCTCTACAAAAAATTAAAAAATTAGCTGTGCGTGGTAGCCTGCACCTGTAGTTCTGGCTATTTGGAAGGCTGAAGCGGAAGGATCGCCAAAGCTCAGAGGGTGGATGCTGGGGTGGTCATGAGCATGCGTACCACTGTACTCCAGCCTGGGTGACGGAGACTCCAACTCAGGAAAAAAAAGAAAAGGTACAACCATGTGGAAAACAGCCCGATGGCTCTTCTAAATCTAAACACAGAATGATGCTGTGACTCAGCCATCCTGCTCCCAGCTGTCTACTCCAAAACATTGAAAATGCTTGCATGCGAATGCTCATTACAGCAATTATTCACAACTGGCCAGCAGACAGAAACAACCCAAGTATTTTCTCATAAGTAGATGAGGTGAATAAATAGGGAATAAAATGTGATATAAAGGTACAATGGACTATTATTATTCAGCCATAAAAAGGATGAAGTTCTGATATAGCTACAACATGGATGAACCTTGAAACATTCTGTTAAGTGAAAGAAGACAGAGACAGACACAAAAGCACAAATATTACATTAGAAAACTGTACATGGATGAGCAGTTATTAAGAAGCCAAGAGAAGTCAACAGACTTTAACGTAGCACAGCATGAAAATTCAAGCAGCTACTACTTGTCAGTATCAAGAATATCCACAGCCGGGCTCGGTGGCTCAGCCTGTAATCCCGCGCCTTGGGAGGCCGAGGTGAGTGAATTGCCTGAGCCCGCAGGTTGAAGACCCGCCTGGGCAACTTGGCGAGACCTCATCTCTACAATTAAAAAAAAAAAAAAAAAAAAAAAAATCAGCCGGGCATGGCAGCACATGCCTGTAATTCTGGCTACTCGGAAGGCTGAGGCGGAAGGATCGCCGGAGCCCAGCAGGTCGAGGATGCGGTGGCCGGGAACGGCAACTGCACTCCAGTCTGGGAGACAGAGTGAGACTCCAACTCAAAAAAAAAAAAAAAAAAAAGAATATCCATAAATGGAGAGTATTCAAATGAGGCGTTTGAAATATACCTGTTTCCCAACCTCATCACTATGTGAGGTTGGGTTTTCTTCATATGCTTTAACCAAAATAACATATAACACCACACTGAATGTAGAGGCAGATATGAAAATGTACTTCTCACTAAATACTGCTAGTTTTGGAAAATATGATTGTTTAAAAAAAAAAACTCATGTTAATAAGTAATGGGGCCAGGCAAAGTGGCTCACACCTGTAATCCCAGCACTTTGGGAGGCCAAAGCAGAAGGATCGCCTGAGCCCAGGAGTTTGAGGCTTCAGTGAGCTGTGGCTGTGCCCCTGCACTCCAGCTGGGGAACAGAGTGAGACCCTGACTCAAAAAAAAAGGGCGGGGGAAATCATGCTATATATTTTAAAATTTTGTTTTAATTGGTACTTAGTGATTATCATTAGATTCATAAACAAGAGTATTTGGAATCCTCACCATATTTGAAGGTTAGCTTTTAAAACAAAGAGTTTGAAGATAGCCTATATATCTCTGCTTATTATCAACATTTGACTTTTTAAAAGCACTAAATTCATACTTTAGCCAGGTACTATAAAAGACTACAAAAAGGCACAAAAAATATTTGCTTAACTATTAGTGACACCTAGTGGCCACTCAAGTTACCAATGGAAGAAAAATTTATCTTGTCACCTCAGGAAACTAAGATTCGAAGGCAAATTCAGAACACAAACCTCTTTATTCTAGGCAGTAAGCAGGACTACTATCTGCAAAATTATGTAGAATGCCTTAAATACATACTCAAAACACTGAATTTCCTTATAAATTCTGATGTATGCAACCATTCACAAATAGCTTTACTCTTTATTAGTTTTTAGAGACAAAGGTCTTGCTATACTGCCCAGGCTGGTCTTGACCTTCTGGGCTCAAGTAATACACCTGCCTCAGTCTCCTGAGAAACTAGAAATACAGGCGCACACCATTCCACCCAGTTCATAGTTTTAAATACAGTGTATTTAAAGTGGAGTTCAGCACTGAAGAACTTTTACTATGATCCAATTTCTAGTAAAACTCCTAGGGCAATGATACTTGTTTTTTGTTTGGTTTTGTTTTGAGTTGGAGTCTCACTCTGTCACCCAGACTGGAGTGCAGTGGCTGCTCCCGGCCACCGCAGCCTTGACCTGCTGGGCTCCGGCGATCCTTCCGCCTCAGCCTTCCAAGTAGCTGGAAATACAGGCGCACGCTACCATGCCCTGCTAATTTTTTTTTTTTTGGATTTATTGTAGAGATGAGGTCTCGCCAAGTTGCCCAGGCGGGTTTCGAACCTGCAGGCTCAGGCAATCCACTCACCTCGGCCTCCCAAAGCGCTGGGATTAAAGGCTGAGCCACCGAGCCCAGCAATCAATGATACTCGTAATGTCAGAAACCATCCTGGGCACCAACCACAACTGCATGCCCAACAATGAATCCATCATTCCAGATCAGCCAAGACAACATCCTGAATTTCTCAACACCCCCTCCCCGCGCCTCCAATCCTGCCACTGCTTCTTAGGTTCCGACTCAATGGATGCCTCACTAGGTCTTGCCTTGGGCTCTGTTGCTCCACTATTTGGTTTTTTTTTTTTGATTGGAGTCTCATTCCATTGCCCAGACTGGAGTGCAGTGGCCGCTCCCAGCCACCGCAGCCTCGACCTGCTGGGCTCCGGCGATCCTTCTGCCTCAGCCTTCCGAGTAGCTGGAACTACAGGCGCGCACTACCACGCCCGGCTACTTTTTTTGATTTATTGTAGAGATGAGGTCTCGCTTGCCCAGGCGGGTCTTGAACCCACGGGCTCAGGCAATCCACTCACCTCAGCCTCCCAAGACGCGGGATTACAGGCTGAGCCACCGAGCCTGGCTCCCTATTTGTTTTAAGCAGTAACTCTACTTATGGACCGCAAGTTTTTTAGCTTCTGCATGGCATACAAGGCCTCCCATCATGCCTTCCTCCTTTCCTACCTTGAACTTTATGCTCTAGGAGAACAAGGACCAGCAAGCTTCCTCTACAAAAGATACACAGTCAACCTTCCACGTGTTGATCAGTTGAGATCTGCAGCAACTACTCAAACCTGCCACACTAGTGTGAAGGCAACTGTGGAAATATGCAGATGAATCTGTGGGGCTGTGTTCCCACAAAACCTTATTTACAAAAGCAGGCTGAGGGTCAGATTTGGTCTGCAGGCTGTAGTTCAGAAAACTCTAGCGAGGTTACTGAACTGCTCGAAATTTCTCGCATTTAAAATACAGTGGGCCCGGTACAGTGGCTCAGCCTGTAATCCCAGCACTTTGGGTGGCCAAGGCGAGAGGATTGCCTGAGTTCAGAGGTTCAAGACCAGCCTGGGCAACTTGGTGAGACCTCGTCTCTACAGTAAATTACAAAAAAACTAACCGGTCCTGGTGGTGCATGCCTGTAGTTCCAGCTATTTGAAAGGCTGAGGTGGAAGGATCGCCTGAGCCCAGCAGGTAGAGGCTGCGGTGGCCATGAGCGTGCCCCTACACCCCAGCCTGGGCGACAGAGTGAGACTCCAACTCCAAAAAAAAAAAACCCAGCAAAGTTGATGACTAATGGAATGTGTGTTGGTGTCATCTCAGTTTTCATTTCTAATACAGTAAATATCAGTAGATATCACCTACGTCAATGCTGCTCAGGATCTTCGGTAGTTTTTAAGAACATAAAAGGGTTCCAAGGTCGAGAAGTTTGAGAACTGATCTACTTCATCCTTTAAATTTTATGAAAAAGAAGACTGAGGCACCGAGACACCTTCCTCAGCATGGCTCACTTGTGGCTACTGGCAGACGTGTAATACCATGCATTTCATACACCTCTCTCTCAACGAGTAGCCCATGCTATCATGTATTGATCACAGTTTGAGTTCCTGCTTCCCAGGCCTGGATACTCTTTTCTTGTAGCATGAACACAGATGCAGAAGTTTGGAAGTAGAAGATTCTTAGTATTCCGCGGACCTAACTTCCATTCTATCCAAAGAGGTGAGATCACTGGTGCTCTAAGGTAGGTTCTGCTTTTTCTGTTTTACAAGGCTGCACATGTGGGCCAATTGTGCAGTGGGGAAAGTGAACTTGCTCTCCTAAAAGCCTAAGCAGAAGCAGGTAGGTAAACCTCTGAAAAACACAAAGACAAGCTGGACATGCTGAACTTTCAGCATCACTGCTCCCGTGACTCACGTGGATGAGCCAAGGTCACCGAGGGGCCCCCCACGGAACACTCACCCTCACCATCACTGCTGCTAGAATGGATCTCGGGAGATGAGTCCGACTGGGACGAGGAAAACTCTTCTTTCCACTTCTTCCGTTTCTTTGGTGGGGGCTCAGCCTTTACCTTCAGCTGTTTAACTTTGGGTTTCATGGAAGGGGCTTTTGTAGCTGTAGCTTTTGATGTTGGAGGATCAGAAGTTTTACTGTTACTACTTGGCTTGGCTTGAACAGTTCTGCAACGTCACAAGCAAACTTATTAACACTGAAATCTTGTCAAACTAAAACAAAATAGAAAAACAAAATGAGACTCAAGGAGAAGAAAAGATGATCTGATTACCTTCACCAACACTGCCAAAATGAAGTCCAGTCCTGCACATCTCAGTGGGGATTCCCACAACACCACAACATTTTCTTAAAGCACATTTTCCAGCCACTGGCAAGCAATATTCAGCTCCTTAGGGAGTATTCATTCAACCCCTATTTCTCTCTTTGTTCCTCATGCTCCTGTATGGACTCACTCACTCTCCAGAGAGCATGGGCATGGGGAAGTAACACATGACGAGCCCTTGAAGGCAACATTGAGCTCCAACCCTCAGAAAGCCTGACAGGTCCTGGTGGTGCCACATGCATTTGCCCCGAGATGCTCAAGGCCTGCTCTGTGCTGGGTGTGGAGATTTGAGTGGATAAACTTCCATCATAAAAACAAGGCAAGCTGCTTCCGAGAGGTGGGACTCATAATTAAGCTAGGCCCATCTAGGGTCACGGGTGCTTCCCCTTACAGACCACAGGGTCAAGTCAGTTACCTCCCAGATTCCCACACCAGACCACCCAGAGTCCCGTTAACATACAATAATAATTCTACCGGATACTTGTTTAGTAATGTAGTTTTTTCTAAAAAATTATCTCATTCTCAATTTGACACGCCGTCATTATTTTTATTTTATGGATGAAAAAAGCTGTCTTCTTCAGGTCACAAAGAGCTACTTTTCCACTATACTAGGGGGACACAAAAAGGATTCTGGGGAAGAAAAGGGCACCCGTCCCGCCACAGACAGCCATGGCCTTTACAGGTCCGTCTTGTTCCTAGCAAAGGAACCACTTAGTCCATCAGGCACTGAATTTTCAGATTTGCACATGATAAAAAAAAACTGTCTCTTAGCCGGGCTTGGTGGCTCAGCCTGTAATCCCATGCCTTGGGAGTCTGAGGTGAGTGAATTGCCTGAGCCCGTGGGTTCGAGACCCGCCTGGGCAGGCGAAACCTCATCTCTACAATGAATCAAAAAAATTAGCCGGGCGTGGTAGCGCACGACTGTAATTCCGGCTACTCGGAAGGCTGAGGCGGAAGGATCGCTGGAGCCCAGCAGGTTGAGGCTGCGGTGGCCGGGAGCAGCCACTGCACTCCAGTCTGGGCGACAGGGTGAGATGCCAACTCAAAAAAAAAAAACAAAAAAACAAAAACAAACAAACAAAAAAACTGTCTCTTACTAATGTATATGCCCTTGCACAATGACATTGCCAATAATAAGCCTATGTATATATACAAATATATGACATAAGAAACTCATACCTGATAGTTTGTGAAGGCTTATTTCTTGGCTTTCTGGAACATGCTCTGACATATTCCTTTTTGTTTGCATTTTCAATAAACTTCACATATATCCTTTTGTATTTACTCTTTGCATCTCCAAAATATCCAAGGTACTAAGGAGAAAAACACTTCGAACTACAAACATGTACAATCCACATACAAATACTACTTTGTGATTTGATTACCACACAGCCACTCTTCAAGTTTCCCAAAATGCAGTCTGGCCAGGCTAACTTTGCCTTTGATAAAAGTGATCTCAGGCTCATTCTTGACCACATGCCCATGTACAGAAGCAATCTCACCTGGCAGGTGCTCACTCACTCAGAGTTATCGAACAGCTACCCAAGTACAAAAAAATAACTGCTGTGAAGTCTTCTGGGAAATTAGGATATTTGCCTGGTAGAATAGTCGATGTACAAGCCCCTCAAGGATGCAGACAGCAGGCATTCTCACTGTTGTCCTGCTCGCTGTGCCCTTCACAACGTACCTTTCCCTTAATAAATCTACCTTTCTTAAAAAGAAAAAAAGAGACTCCAAGTACATCTGAACTCTTCACAGATTAACACTAATTCCTTTCCTTTATCAAAAAATAGTTAAGCAACAGTATAGAGGAATTTAGCTTTAAATATCTGGTATTTAACCATTAATTTATGTTTAAATCAGTTCCTTTGATTGATTTATCACATACTCTGCATATCACGTTATACTATTTTATATTCAAAATATTCCAGGCCAGATGCAGTGGCTCAGCCTGTAATCCCAGCACTTTGGACGGCTGAGGCTAGAGGACTGCCTGAGCCTGGGGGTTCGAAACCAGCCTGGGCAACTTGGTGAGACCTCATCTCTACAATAAATAAAAAAATAAGCTGGGTGTAGTAGCACGCACCTGTAGTGCCAGCTACTTGGAAGGCTGAGGTGTAAGGATCCCTAAGTCCAGCAGGTAGAGGCTGTGGTGGCCGTGAACATGCCACTGCACTCTCGCCTGGACAACAGATTGAGACTCCAACTCAAAAAAAAAAATTCCATATAAAATACACTTAAATTAAATCATTCTATATTTTCCCGAGGATCCCTGTCAAAATATAGGCAGGCTAATGTAAGCATGCATTTTACTTACACTATTTGTAGCAGCAAATTCTCTTTGTCCATCGCGAATCTCAGGAACAAATTTCTGTAATAAAGCCTTTTGTACTTTCCAAATAGCTGGGGGTTCTTTTCCTGTTTTTAAAGCCTCCTGGAATAAGCAGAATTAAGTATACTTATAAAAACTATCGACATATTTTACACCTATAGAATGTTAGAGCTGAAAGAAATCTTAGAGACCTACCTAGCTCAATCTTTCATCTCGTACCTCTAGCTGAACTCCTGCAATCATTCTTATAAGCTAGTTAGATTATTCAGTCTCTAAACTCTTCCAGAAATGTGGAGTCACTAACACACAAAGAGGCCTATCACCCTTTGCATAGCTAACACTGTTAGAAAGTTTGCTAATAACATAGTCCTGTGTTATTCATGCAATTTTATAACTGTATGTATATACTTAAAAGACCATAAACAAATATGCTAAAACATTAACAGTAGTTAATTGTGAATGGTAGGAATATAGGTGGATTGAATATTATGTTCTTTATTGTACTTTTTAATGAATGTCATTCTTGTCCATTCCAATCTTTTTAAAAACGGCAAAAACAAAAGCAAGCGGTCAGAAACCTGAAAATGTTATCTTAAACACAGCTAAAATTTTCTTGCATGTAATTATATATTCTACTTATGGTTCCATAATTTGAAAGAAATTAAAGTGAATTCTACTTTTACATGATAACCCAATTACTATTATTTAAACTTTAAAATTATATAAATAACAATTTTCTCCAATTATATGATGAGTTGGGAGCATTCAAAAAATAAAAAAATAAAAAAATCAAACCAAACCAACCAAACAAACAAACAAAAAAAAAAAAACCAACATTTAAAACGGCTGTAATCATTAGGACTGGAATAAAACTGACTCGTCAGAAACACATAAAATGAACGTAAAGTTAAAATTATTTTCTTAATTTTCTTTTCCAAATCATCTGACATCTACCAGTTTAACACTATCAAACATGATCACTTAGGATAACTACAAGACAGTAACTTGTAATTCACAGTAGATGCCCACTACTGAAGTCATCACAAAGGCGAGCATGGCTATACCGACCACAGTACGACCTACACACGGTGGACATTCACATCACCTTAAACGTCTCTATGTCTTCTATCTTTACCACAAATTCATCACGCTCTCGGTATTGGCCTTCTCCTCCGCTTTCTGTGTTCTCCTCATCTGTAAAACCTTCTATGGCAACAGTGTCCTGTCCTTTTGCAAACTGGTCTGAAGAAAGACCATCAAGTTCGACGGGCCGTGGGGGTTCTGCAGAGTGTGCGTGTTCCAGGACACCAGCTGCCGATGAAGTGGGGTGGACGGGCTCATGCTTAGTTGCACCCACAGTGGCGGAGGAAGTAGCAACAGGACCAGCACCACTGGCAGCTGGACTAGGAGTTGCCACCTGGAGGGTTTCTGAAACTAAACCAAGTGAATGCAAATCAGTATTACACATTTTTGGAAGTTACTTGTTTTGTGTGAAATACGAACAGCTTAAAGACTTGATTATTTCTGCGCTAAAATTGGTTGAAACAAAACCACACAAAGAAATTAAAGAATGGCTGTTAATTTCCAAGAATTAAATAAGAGACCATTGAGTCTGAATCACGAGGAGACTGCAGACTTCCACCTATTTACCCACCTTCCCCCAATTTCACCACAGATGTGATCGAAGAAGGTCAGTCAACCAAAGCTGTGGCAGTTCCTGGGAGATGAAAAAATAATTGGATGCGGGAAAGGAAAACACCCCAAAATACTTTGAAATAGCACTAGAAGCTACCAAGATGAAAGGATTATAAAGCAGTACTATGAAACACTGTATGCCAACAAATTAAAGAAAGAAATGGAAAAATCTGAAAAGACCTATATCAAGTAAAGAGAATAAAAGTAATTTAAAAGCATCCAACAAAGAAAAGTACAGGCCCAAATGGTTTCACTGGTGAATTCTATCAACAATAAAAGAGCTAACACTAATCCTTTATAAACTCCAAAAAACAGGAGGAAACACTTCCCACTCTAGCAGGCCAGTATTATTCCAATACCAAAAAACAGACAAAAACATCATGAGAAACTACAGACCAATATCCTTTATAATACAAACACAAAAATCATCAACAAAATGCTGGCAAACCTATCAACATACAAAAATAATTATACAATATGACTAAGTAAGTGGGATTTATCTTAGGAATGCAAGGTTAGTTTAACATCTGAAAACCATGTAATACACAATATTAATAGAAAAAGGTACAATAGGTGCACAAAATCATCTCAACAGGGACACAAAAAGCATTTAGCAAAAGGTAATAAACTTTCATGATAAAACATTCAACAACCTAAAAATAGAGGTAACTTCCTCAACCCAATAGAGGGCATCTAGAAAAAAACCCATAAGTAACATTATACTTAATGGTGAGAAATGGATGCTTTCCCCCTAAGAAGAATGTCTGAAGAAGTAAAACATCATTATTGGCAGTGTAAGAAAAGTCCTCAGGAATCCACTTAAAAACTCTTAGAGCTAATAAATGAGTTCAGCAAGACTTCAGGGTACAACAAGATCAATACATAAAGAAAAAAAAAACGATCAATACATAAAAATCAAATGTAGTTCTATGCACTTGCAATAAACCACCCCAAAATAAAATTAGGAACACAAATCCATATACAATAGAATAAAAAATAATAAAACACAAGGAGTGAATGCAACAAAAGAAGTGCAAAACACACACCGTGAAAACTATAAAACATTGTTTAAAGAAATTATAGAATGTCTACATAAGGAAAAACATCCTATGTTCATGGATAAGGAAACTCAACACTGTTAAGATGGCAATAGTCCTCAAATTCTTCTAATCCCTACAATAATTCTAACTGCATTTTTTTCTTAACAAGTTGACAAATCGGCATTAAGATTCATATGGAAATGAAAGAGACCCAGAATAGCTAAAATGATCTTGAAAAAAGAACAGAGTTAGAAGACTCAGATTTCCCAATTTCAAAACTTACTATAAAGCTATAGAAATATCTCAATATAATACTTCAGTAATAAAAAGACAAATTACCCAAGCTCAAAAATGGGCAAAGGATCTGAATAGCTATTTGTCCAAAGATGAAAAATGAAAAATTACCAGCAAGCACATGAAAGGCCACATCACATTACAGGTCATTAGAAAAACACAAATCAAAATGAGATACAGCTTCATGCCTACTAGGATGGCTATAATTAGAAATACAAATACCAAGTGTTAGGGAGAATGTGGAGTAAATGGAACCTTATACACTATTGGTGGGAATCTAAAAATGGCACAGCCACACTGAAGTAGCTTAGGCATTCCTACTAAATCATGGAGATACATGATTTTAAAAATTCTACTTCTGGATGTGTATCCTGGGGAACATGAGTATCCACAGTAGATTTATTCATAATAGCCAAAAAGCGGGGGAAAAAATCCAAAGTCCATCAATGGATGGATAGATAGATACACAAAATGCGATATTATATCCACACCATTAGGGAATAAAAGGAATTAGGTATCAATATATGCTACAACATGAATAAACTCTTTGAAAACATGATGCTAACTGGAAGAAGCCAGTCACAAAAGGTCACATATTATAGGATTCCCTTTACACGAAGCCTCTTAAAATAGGCAAATCTACAGAGAAAGAAAGTAGGTTAGTGGCTGCCTGTGGCTAGGTGTGAGTGTGAGTGCTGTGAATGGGTACATGGTTTCTTGTTGAATGATGAAAACATTCTAAAATTAGACCATGGTGATGGTGGCACAACTCTATGAAACCACTGAACTGTATACTTTACGTGGGAGAATGTTATGGTGTATGAATTATAACTCAATAAGGTTGTTAAAAAAATACTGTGAAGACCGGAGCTGGCAGGAAAACCCTGGGTTAAGGAACAAATTAAAAAGAATAGATAGCATTCCAGTGGCAATTCTGAATAATACTGGTGAATTAAAATGATCATATACACAACCATAAGCAAAAAAACAGAAAAGGCCAGTGATGCCCTGATTTATACTGAGCTGTGGGCAGAAGGGGTGCTTGACCAGAGACTAGAATGCAAAAGCTGTGCCCTGAGGAAGGTGAGTTCCACCCTGTAGCGGCGGAGCTGAGATAAGCAAGGCAGAATCTGGGCAAATCCAGACCTCTGAAACACGAAGATGAAATGCAGACTGGGAAACCCAGGAACGATGCGCTCAACCACTAGAGGCCGGCTTCCCAGGCTACGAGCCAGCCCACCTGCTCATGTACCATCAGAAAGCTGTCCTCACTCAGTAGGAGTCTCCCCAGTCCAGGGGAAAGGCCTGCCAAGGGAAAAGAGGAACAATCCAATCATGTCTGGAGTCCACACTACAGAATGTATCTAGTGGAATATGTTTCCATATTATGGATACATTATCATACTTTTCTGTCACAAAAAATTATATAAATGAAAACTGATTTGTCTTGTGACAAGAAGGCCCTACACATTAAACACTTCCAACATTACAGTAATTGCACAGTTGATCCAAATTAATCACGTTTCAAATTTTGATAGGTATTAAATGAAAAAAAAAACACGAGGCGCAATGGCTCATGCCTGTCATCCCAACACTTTGGGAAGAAGAGGAGGGAGGATTGCCTGAGTCCAGGGTTCAAGACCAACCTGGGCAACTTGGTGAGACCTCATCTCTACAAAAAAATCAAAAAATTAGTTGGGCATTATGGCACACACCTGTAGTCCCAGCTACTTTGGAAGTCGAGGCAGAAGGATCACCAGACCTCAGCAGGTTGAGGCTGTGGTCAGCCATGAGTGTGCCACTGTACTCCAGCCTGGGCAACGTAGTGAAACTCTTGACTCCAGAAAAAAAAAAAAAAAGTGCTATATGAGGCACTTACAATTTGCTCAGCTGGGCTCGGTGGCTCAGCCTGTAATCCCAGCACTTTGGGAGGCCGAGGTAAGTGGATTGCCTAAAACCATGGGTTTGAGACAATAAATTAAAAACTTAGCTGGGCGTGGTAGCACATGCCTGTAGTTCCGGCTACTTGGAAGGCTGAGGCAGAAGGATCACCGGAGCCCAACGGGTAGACGCTGGGGTGGCGGTGAATGTGCCACTATACTCCAGCCTGGGCAACAGAGTGAGACTCCAACTCAAAAAAAAAAAAAAATTGCTCACACATGGTGAATGCTATTTATTGATATAGATTTTACAAACAATTTTATTTGTTTTTCATTTCTATTGCTATAAGAGCTATAAAACCGTGTTTGTAGAAATAATGGATAAACGGAAGAAATAAGAGAATTGTTACAGCAACGCCACTGAACTTTGCAGATACTTTCTAAGTTACATGGCAAAACAAATCGCATAGCTATCTGTGAACAAAAACAGTAATACAGCCATCAGCAGATCCTCAGAAAAGGAAGCTATAAGGACATGGAGTAGTCAGATGCAAAATAATCCCAAGAAGATATGAGGTGAGCCGGCTCGGTGGCTAATATAATTTTAACTCACATTCATTCATTGTTTTTGCTTTAACTGAATGTGAGTTAAAATTATATTAGTTACCAGTTTGATTTTAAATGTTCTATATGGCAATTATACCATTAAGGAAATGTCTCACATTTCTGTAATATTTTTTAACAATTCGAGCCTTTTGTAGAGTCTGACTGTGGACATTTTGGAATATGTCTGACATGTATCGATGTCTTCATTCTTTTTGTATTGTGTGTTTCCTCCAGCCTTTTTAGTCATTTAAAAAATGTTTCTCAATTAGCCAGGCGTGGTAGCGCTCGCCTGTAGTTCCAGCTACTTGGAAGGCTGAGACGGAAGGATCACTGGAGCCTAGTAGGTCGAGGCTGCGGTGGCTAGGAGCAGCCACTGCACTCCAGTCTGGGCAACAGAGTGAGACTCCAACTCA